>JAOUQT010337762.1:0-13031 GCA_025769995.1 Xyliphius kryptos | reverse complement strand
CATAAAGTTTGGGAATTCGGTATCACCTCTACAGTGCGAGATGAATCCTGTATGTCGGCGGATCATAGCATTTAGCCGATAGTCGCTAATACCAGCTTTTCCAACAGTAGCTCTGTAAAAATTCCTTTACCTTGTTATAAATGTCAACTCGTTTCATAGCTGTCTTAAGGGGCTGCTGTGTCACAAGTTCTTGTTTTGTGTTTAGAAATCATTAAATACCAGCTGGGTAAAGACCATCAGCTGCGCTGTACTGGCTTTGTTCGAATTTTGAGGGTTTTTTTTACAAATCATGGAAATATAGTCCACTGTTTGCACAAACCTGCCTTTACCTCGTGGGCTTTCTCTGTTTGTAGTGCGATGCCTGGTGAATGATTATCATGGTAGCTTATGTGACCTGTTCTAAAAATTGTCTCTCATTGTGCCGCATTGCTGTTGCCACAGTCAACCCGCAAATGAGGTGCAAGCAGGAATGTTTCACAGTGGTAAAAACTCCTCCTCTTATTCACTGTGAAAATGTGTTTTCTTTCTTTTCGTGGGCATGAATTATCTTCCCTTGACAAGGTATCTTATATGTGTACCAATGCCTGCTAGTTTAGCTATAATATAAGATGCAGCTCTGGCGGCACGGTAGCTAGGTGGTTAGCACGTTTGCCTCTCAGCGCTGGGGGTTCTCGGTTTGAATCCCAATCTGGGTGGAGCGTTCCTCTGGGTTTTCCGGCTTCCTTCCACAGTCTAAAAACATGGATTTAAGGTAAACTGGCTGCTCTAAATTGCCCCATAGTCTGTGTGCATGAGTGTGAGCCCTGTCCCGGTGTATTTGCCCAGTGCCCTAGATGTTCTCCTCTGGATGGCCCACCCCTTTGTGGGCGACTCGTGGTCCTCACCATGTTGGTGACCCCTGCTTTAAATCTTTATTTAAGGTTCCGAACAAGATAACTACATATTTAACATGCTACACTAATCACTTGTTTTCCTGTAATCACCATTCGTTGATGGTAGTATATACAGCATTGCTAATGTGTAGAATTTGTTCATTTACAGGATTTTTGGCCATGTCAGTCATCGGTCTGAGTGGCAGCTGGTGAAGATTGACTTCAGGTCTATTTTTAATAGGAGATGTACTGAAGCAGATTACCAGACATGGCACCTTCATGATCAGGTTAGTTCTTTTAATCATATTTCTATAAATTCAAACCTGAGGCACTTCTTTTTCTCATAAGCCCTATATGGGCTAACGGGCCAAAGATTTTACATTTATTCTTGTATTTATTAATTATGTGAAGAACTAAAATCTACAATAATTATTTTGTTTTCAAATTTATAAGAAGAAACATTTTATGTTTTTTTACAATTACAATACAATATCTTTTGCATACAAATTACCTACATATTTGAACTAAATTTAAATGCAAATAATTGACTGGGATTAATATTTCCTTTCAATGCTGGAAATGGACTCACTCTGTTACAAGGTTCTGGTTCCTATTTATCACTCGGTCTTTACACTGCAAAGAGTGAGTGCTCAGCTAATAAGTTGGTTTAGCCACAGTTCCATAAGGCTGCTGGTCGGGAGATAAGAACAAGTGACATCAGCACTAATGAATATGCCCATTACTGCAGGAAATGCTTTGTTTGTGCTAATTAGTTATGCAATACAATTGTAGTCAGTTGGATTATTTGTAATATGAAGGAGACATTTCTTAATGTTAGCAGCAGTATGGTAGACAATATGACCGATTAAAATACTTCTTTTTATTATTATTGTTCTGGCTGTCCTCATTACGGGTCGCCATCAAGAAGCTCTGCATGTTTAATATTTAATTACAGTGACAGAACACTGCTATTTATTCAAACTTGCAATCGACTGCACTGATATGAATTCACCAAATG
This sequence comes from Xyliphius kryptos, assembly GCA_025769995.1. NCBI lineage: Eukaryota > Metazoa > Chordata > Actinopteri > Siluriformes > Aspredinidae > Xyliphius > Xyliphius kryptos. Next base: position 11,141 of record JAOUQT010337762.1, on the reverse strand, counting down.
ATTGGCTATCTAAGCATCTTCAATTAAAATAAGGCTTAAAAGCAGAGATAACCCCACACTGACACAGGGAGGACATGCAGACTCTACTTATAAAGGACTTGCGCTGGAGAATACAAGTTCTTTGTTTGTCACCATGCCGACCTATATGATCTCTTTGTTTTGTTTGTCATCGTCTTTTTTGGGTTTTCCTTCCTCATGTATTGTTTAGTTCACTTTATAAAACGGGTGGTTCCAGTGCCTAAATCTGATTGGCTGAGTTGTTTGTCTAGCCATGACATTATTGACAATAATGGACAACTCTGACTGCTTCACATTTGTGTATCGTAATATACAATACATTATTTTTAATCATATAGTACAGATTAACATAATCAGTAATCTTTGTCATATTTGATTGCTGAGTAACAGGAATCCAGTTTCTCTAGCAATCACTTTAAAAAACGGACTAAAAACCAGTTTAGCAACAATTTTGCTTTCAATAAACACATTTAAGTATTAATCCTTGTTTGTTTTTTACAATTAAAGTGTGTTTGTAACGGTGTTATAAGAGGCACTTTAGGTTGTGCATTATCTATACTACTAATATAAAGCAAATTCCTTACTGTCTCACTGACTGACTCTTTGCTAATTCTCCCATTTCTTGAGTAACCTACTGGGCTGAAATTTGGCATCCTGATTCCCTATCATGTCTTTGGAAAAACTACATCTCACTGTCCTATATGTTGTTTGTTTGATATTGCCATCGAACCCAAGACATCTCGACTCTTACATCGGGGTCTTCCTTAGTACCTACAAGGCTGAAATTTGGCACCGCAATTATCTACCATGTCCTTGGAAAAACAAATGAGTTTTCACTTTCCTATGTTTGATTTGTTCATTCTGTAGTACTATCAAACGCAACACCTCTGATGGATTGTGGTCTTTATGAGTATCTACAAAGCTGAAACTTCGCTCCATTGTTCCTTATTATGTTCTTGAAAAACCTACTGTAAGAAAGCATTTACATTGACACCTTGTGGACACCATATTTATTCCACATATGAACTTTAGCATTGAAATATGCCAAAAACCTCACTCTACATTCATTTGAAATATGTCAACTCCAAAGCCATCACTCATTCAATAACAATTCCATTTTAACTTTCCCGTTGTTATTAAGTTCTCCCCTGTTGTGCAGCATGGGTTTTTCAGCTAGCTGTAAATAAAAACTTGCACCCCGCTTTTCATCGTGCCCAACAATACCTCTTTCTTTTGTTTATCCACAATAATACATACCTCATAACTCTCATACCTTATTGCTTTAATTTTCTCACAGTTTATCCTTTACTCCCGTTCATTTTTTTCTTTGTTTCCATTATTCATCAGAATCAATTTATTTTCTATTTTTCTAGTAGAGAATATTTGATTCATTTCACAACCAAGATACATTTACTTTCACATCTTTTGGAAGTACTGCCTTCATTCTCTAGGCTATCTAAAAGTCTTACCTTCTATTTTGACTTTTTTAACACTGTCTGTTTCCTGCTTTTCTCTCATTTACAACATATTTTTAGCCCGTCACAAGCCTGTGTTCTACAGGATATAAGTTGCATGCCTGTACTTCTGGGTTCTTTTGTTTTGGTTTCTTTTTAGGTTTACAATTGTTTCCAAAGTTTTTGACATCATTGTTGTCTTACTTTATTCATACTTGATTTGCCATCTTGTCGTGCTTTTAATGTAGGTTTATGTTCTGCAGTTGATAAAAAAAAGATCCCGTTTGTCTTCTGCCTCTCCTTGTTAAATTGCGTCCTTGGGGTCAGGTTATGTATTCAGTTCTCATGTTGGACAATTGTTTTGGTGTAGTAGGTGCTTTAGAACTAAACAATGCAACCCAGAAATCAAATAATTAAAAACGAAAAAAATTTGAAATATGATTTTCAGTTTATCTTTACATCCTAATAAATTCTGCACTAATGCAATTTTATATGATAAGCCTTATTACTGATTCCAAAAATCCATTGCATCACAACATGAGGATTAAAATGATTTAAGATTTAAGATTCTGACTTAAAACAAATGTATAACAAACGTTTTATGAACAAGGTGAAAAGTTCTGGAAAATAATATTGCCCTACGTGCAATGTGTCGCACTTGCGTAGTTGAACCCATGTAGCAATCGCACAATAAGTGATGAATGGAGTTAGAAACACAGGATGAAAGAATTAGTGTTTATTTAAAGCACAGAGGCAAAAAAATTTTAAAAAGAACACCTGGATCGGACACGGCGTAACAGAAATGATGTTGGTCTTTCTAATGACTGAAACAAAGAAACATCTATAACCCAAAACAATATACATGACCAGCCAGGACAACAATAAAAACATTAGGTTAATTATCTTAAACAAGAAAACCAAAACAAAAGGTAAGGATTTGAGGAGGATAGGCCCTCCTTACACTGTGTATTGCAATGTTTATTAAAGCAATAAAGTATGAGACACATTATTGTAAAGAGATGTTATTAGGCATGATGCAAAGCGATTCACCTCTTCCCCGTGGTTTATTCACAATAATGCACACCCTCAAGTGCCTTGTCCAACCCCTGTACGACATACATAAAACCCCAAAGACTAAGTGGCGGGGCTAAATCTAAGTCTTTTAGGCCATGTTCCTTAAATTTGGAAGGGAAAAAAATCGAACCAAGTCAGGAACTTGTGCTGTGTTTATGTATTTTCAGCCTTTAAGGAAATAACACAAGCCCTGTTTATGTGCACATGCAGTTATACTGATAATGAGAATGATAAATGTGTTAGTTTTCTTATTTAGGTTTTGTTGTACACAACATAAAAAATGCAAAAACTGAAAGGTTGTCTGCCAGTAAGTAAGATGAATGATCCTAAGTTTCAAACCAGAAAAAGCAGGAGTTTTTATTTAGCCATCTGCGGTCTTGCAACGCAGTTCAGCACTGCACTGTTCAGGTGGGCAACTACTGCTTGGCAAAATCTAGGGGCTTGGGGAGTGTGGTGCAAGTTTCCTTTTAAGTATTAAACCTAACCTGAGGAACCTCTCATGTCTTCTGTTTTACTTACTTATGTTAAAAAAAACTCTAATTTTTTAATCTCTAGTTTTATAATCTTGTAAGTGTTCTTTGCAATTGCACAAGGCTCCTATCCATCAACAAACCTCTCAAATAAAAATTGAGTCCATAAAGACAAAAATACAAAGCACGTAGTTGAATTGGTGATCCATTACTAAAGCAGTAGGGCACGAGAGAGTGTGCATTATTGTGAATAAACCACTGATAGAGGTGTTACACCTCTTTCCTGTGGTTTATTCACAACAATTCACAACCTCGAGTGTCTTATTGCTTTTATAAAACAGTCAACAACACACTAGATTAAAAAAACAAGGTTTGATTCATAATTGCGTTGACTGAAAACAAAACCCGCTAATAAACTCACCTTCCGTGATGTAATTCAGTTAATTTATTAAACCTGATGCGAGTAAAAGATTGCCAGTTTCGTTAACAATTAAATACTGACCTCTAGTGGCCAAATAAAAAAAGCTATTTATGAAAAACTTCGTAAAAACAGTCTATTTTATATCACGCATTTATATGAATGTGAAGCGGTCTGAGGTGTGGGTTATTGTGAATGATAGCGTGGCTAGACAAGCGCTAGCCAATCAGATTTAAGGACCGGAACTACCTGTTTTATAACAGTGGGTATGCTGCTAAAATGTTATCCTCCCATACAATAACAATAAGCAGGTTCTGCTTATTTAGTTATGCTATTTTAATCCATCCAATCAAGTCTCTTTTATTTTATTTTTTTTTTATTTGAAATGCTCTTAAATTAAGTTACTATCAAGCATGTGATGTGATTGCTCTCTGTTGAATTAAATATATCTGTATATAATGTATACATCATATCACGTTTATCATAATTGTAATTTCCTTTTATGGTTTCTTCCTAAAAATGTCAGGGAGTTATTTTGTTGCCACTGCAACCTTGTCTTGCTCATTGGGTGATTAGGCTTAGATTTATAAAGCTACTTCTGGACAGAGAATGATAGAGTGTGTGTAACAGACTGGTTTTGTGTACATTTTGTTAATTTGTATTAAAAAAGGATAACGCTGTAAATAAAAAATAACAGTAATGTAGTTTGTGACGGTCAGCAAATTTGTTAACATTGTATACTCCTTGTGTTGGTCTTATGCAACCTAATTAATGGACCACTGGTCTAAATACCTGAAACATTAGTAATAGATGAGAGGATGTCTTCATTCAATACTGTATTTTAACACTTTATTGCTATAAAAAGCACATTTTTTATTTATATTTAGGCATTTAGTAGATGCTTTTATCCAAAGCGACTTACAAATGAGTGACCCCAATTTAATTCTGTAATAAATGTAGTATGCTTGACACACAGTGCAGCATGTGACTCTGGCATAACTGAGTATAGCAGCAGAACTAAAAGGGGTAGATACTGCAGACTCTACTAAATCGAGAGGGTCCCCCCAGAATAGCATCATTTCAGCGCCACGCCCTTAACTGATGATGAGCAGGGTAAAGAGGTGAAATGCTTGCAGAGACTGATCCCACCAACCCAACACAGCGAACCGGAGATCTACACCTTCATCCACAGGGAATTAATTGAAACCTGATCATTAATCATCAAACTTGATCATTACCCAATCTGTCTTTTTTTATTTTTTTTCTATTTTTTTTTTTCATTTTTTCGCAGCAGTGGTTTGTGGAAGAATGGTGTTTTGAGCTGTGTAGACAGTGTTGAGAATATTTTTATGTATTTACCGATTCAATTGATATTTTTTTACAGGGCGAGCCCTGCCTTATGGGTGTGAAACGAATTTACCGAAAGTTGAAGCCAATGGCCAAGTGCGTTATGGGAAAGGCATACTCAGTAACGGTTACATCAGAACCCTGCGACTGCACAGAGTCTGATTTTGAATGGTAAGTCATATCAAAGTTTGGTGATTTGCTGTCTAGATGTGCAGTGTCAGATCATTTATTTATTTGCTTGATCGGTTCCACTATTAGACCTGTATATAGTATAGGGCTTGAATTTCCCCTATAAAAACTTATATGGTATAAAAATACAGTTGGGGAAAAACCGTACATTTTCCTCTCATACACAAAGATACGGGTAATTATATCAAAGTACTATAGAAGTTAGTGAACCAGATTAAACTAAATATCACCAGGACCCAATAGGGGGGCTCTGATGTGACATTTGGACATCTGGATGGAATTTCCATGTTCTCCCTGTGTCCATGTGGGTTTTCTCTGGGTTCTTTAAGTTTCCCCAACAGTCAAAAAACATAGACTTAAGGTGAATTGGCTGCTTTTTATTTGTGCAAGTGAATGTGCCCAGTGATGTATTGGCATCCAGCTGTGTCCAGCACCCGAAACGTCCCCTCCTTGAATGGGCATTAAGCTACCCCCTACTGTGACCCCATTAGAGGATGCATAATATATAAATAAATAAAAAAGGTAAAAGAGAAGTTGAATTTAAATTAATGTACACTACCACTCAAAAGTTTAGGATCCCCTTCAAATTTTCCACCTTTTGAAAGAAAAACACAATGTCATGCGATTCACAAACAATATTCAACATCAACGGTCAAAAAGGCAACTTCAAGATGCTGGACTTCATAGCAGAATTGTCAGTGAAAAGCCATACCTCACACTGACCAATAAAAAAGAAAAGACTGCGATGGGCCAGTGTGAGGTACGGCTGTTTCTGAAGTCCAGCTTCCTAAAGTCGCCCCTACTGAATGCTGACACTGGTGTTTGACGGGTTTCATTTAGTACAGCTGTCAGTTAACAGCCTGTAAGGCGTCTTTCTCCCAAACTCAACACTCTAAAATATTTATCTTCTTGCACAGTTGTGAATCGGGGCCTACCACGTCTTTTTCTGTCTTTGTTAGAGGCAGTGTGTGTGTCACTTTTCGAAGGGAGTAGGTAACAGCATGGTAAGATATTTTCAGTTTCTTGGCAATATCTCGCCGTGAGCGGTCTTCCTTCCTTAAAAAGAAACTGATTGTTTCTTTTTGGTCGTTTTGAGCATTAAGCAAGCCAACAATAGCTGATGCTTTAAATACTAAACTAACCTACAATGTTGTGTGCTCTTTTATGCTCACTTACTAGTGTAACGTTTTTTAGCTGTGGATCACAATTGAGCAAGGGGGTCCTAACAAGGGTTTTTTTGCCACTGCAACCTTGTCTTGCTCATTGGGGATTAGGCTTAGGAGATTTATAAAGCTTGGATTGGCGACCATACCAGGAGCATCGAGAATCGCTGATAATAGGACTATATGCAAAATAAGCGTCAGTACAAAAATAGGCATTAATACAAACATTTTTATTTTTTAAAAATCATCTGATACACTTAATTTAATTGTGAAATGGACAATATTGTTTGTAAATTGCATGACATTGTGTTTCTCTATCAAAAAGAAAAAATATCCTAAATATCGGTAGTGTAGGTAGTACAAAAACAATGCATTATTTAGCTATGGGATTTCATCCTTTCATGATGTGATTTTATGCCAAATTAAGAAATTGTATGGATCATATGTAAAATTCAAGGTTAATAGGGAAAAATAGCAGTAATGCGTCCAGAAAGAGGAATTCACCTTCATGCCTGTATTATTAACATAATGGTAATGTTAACTACATTAGCTTAGAGACTGCTTTATCGAAGTGGAAGTTACCCAACTGTAACCTGCTGTGTGTGTGCGCGCGCGCGCGTGCGTTTGTGTGTTTGCACATTTATGTGGCCATACATACTTAAATGGCATCTTTTAGATCCTCCATATTCTCTTCACTGGTTTCAGATATTTATTTATAAACCCTAATTTACACTTTTCTGGTTTGTAGGTTTAAAACTTCTTTCAACATTCAGCACACTCCTCATCCATGTGATGGAAATGCCACCTCATTTATTGGCTTTTAAATTATGTAAAGGATTTATGGTATTTATATAGCTTCCCAAATCTGAAGACATTGTGGTTGCTGAAGTCGAAGCACCGCTGAAATACATTAATCTGAGAGTATAATAGCTTTCATTAACCATTACAAAGCAACCACATCTGTATGGTGTGTCACCCTAATTGCTGCAATTTGTATCCATCATCTGGAGCGGTGCAGTTACATTCGCTTTTAATTGTAGGACAAACAACTTAAGCTTGCCTTGTCTGGATACTTGATCAAGAAGACAAACATTGCAGAGCTGGTGATTAATTGTTATCTACAGAAGTAGATGATGTCCTTCTTGGCAGTGCGCTTATGTAAGGCGGAAAGCAAGGGCAAACGCAAGATGGTATCTTTTTGATAAATTGCGCATGGCTCAGAGAAAGACACATCTTTATTGGTGTTTTACTTTATTCACAATTTCGCAGTGGTTTGTTTGATTTCCACCATTTTACTAATTCGTCTGTGTCTGTGTGTGACACTCTCTCTCTCTCTCTCTCTCTCTCTCTTGCTCTCTTTCTCTCTCTGTGGCTGCTTCCTCATGTCTTTTTGCAGTGATTATGGCTATGAAAGAAGAACAGATGGACGGTGTACACCAGCATTTTGGTTTCATCCCACTTCCATGTCTAGAAGCTGCATTATAGGCCACACATTTCTCAACAGTACTGGGTGACTATTACTAAATATTTTAATATCATTACTAAATCCCATTTCTCTCTGGGAATAGTTTATGAAGGACCACGTTCTGTTACAGTATGGTCCTTAAAGCATGGCTCAATGAGTTTAGTGTTAGAGGACTTGGCCAACACTTGAGTCCTGGTCGCAATATTAACAAACACCTTTGTAATTTTAGGTAAAACTACCTAAATCCATTATTTATAAAGCTTTATAAAGTATTTGTAATGCGTCATGATACTTGTTGTAAGCCCTTGTTAATGTTTATAGATGTTCATAACCACACTCATTAAGAGTTTTAAGAACATACATGTACCCTAAGACATCATAACACAAAGTGACATAATGCATTATAAATTATATAGAGTATTTTATCTGTTTAATTAACTTATTATAGAGACTAGTAAGCCTTATAACATTTGTGTTGAACGAGTGCTTTTTTGGAAAATTACTTTATAAATGCTTATAACTTTTTATAAAAGCTTATAAGCTCTCTTTACAGATTAACACAAGTGTTATTAATTGCCTCTTTGAATGAGAATGCATACATAGTAGTATATAATGACTTATAAAAGCTTATGTAAATCATGTAGATCATCTTGTTTTAAGTGAGATTGTCTAAACCTTGATTATGATTATAACAGGCATATGACAAATGTTATAAAGCATTATGGACACTTTATGAATGCACTTATAATGCATTATGACACCAGATTTGTAGAAGGTGCTACAGGATTTTCTTTAAATGTTGATTGCAAGCCAGCCATTAGAATTCTTTTCTTGAAAAATTGTGGTAGATGAGTAGTAGGGTGTTGGTCCTTCAAAATGTTCTATTTATGGTGGTGGATAATTCTGAACATTGCCGTAACTTTGACAAGGTGGTGTTGTATTCAATTTCCAATTAGGAAAAATAAGTTGTGCAGGTTGGGCATGGATCACAAACCAACCTGCAAAATAATACATTTAGAAAACAAAAGAAAAGTAAATCAGAACACCATACCCACAAACAATTACCTGGACAGTGGAGTTTCCATGTTTTACTTATGTTTCTTTGGGTTCTCTGGTTTCCTCCCACAATCAAGATAGTTGCCCCTATCTATTGTGTGTCTGTGAGTGGATGGATTGGCTACTTGTTCTGCGTATATCTGCTTAGCACCTGAATCGTTCTCCCATGGATGAGTATGCAGACTATAGGGGCAATTTGGAGCAGTCAGTTTACCTTGAAACCATGTTTCTGGACTGTGGGAGGAACCCTGAGGAAACACACGGGGAGAACATGTAAAATCTCCACCCAGATTGAGATTCGAACATAGAGCCCGAACGCTAAGAGGCGAACGTGCTAACTACTAAGCCACCATGCCGCCCCTTGGTGGAATATAATGAGATTAAATTTGTTGTCGAAGTATGTGCATCTAGTGCAAACCTTCTGGTAAATCCTTTATTAACATTTTTAAGTTTAATTAGAAACATTGTTATTTACATGATTCTTTCTTTGTGTTTGTTCACAGATACAGAAAGGTGGTGTCTAATAATTGCACTGGTGGTGTGGTGGATCTGTACATGGCCCGCAGACGACCATGCCCCAGTCTGGCCCCTAGAGGACTCCACCTGGTCACTAGTGAAGGCAAATTCACAGCCACATTGGGACACAATGTCACGTTCCTTGTTTTTTTGGAGCAGGTGATTTAGTGTGATTCTAAATACTTTATGATGCTTCCAGCATGTTTTTTATAGTTACAGTTAAAACAGTTTGTATTATTTCCCATTATGAATATAAAAAATACTACATTTTTGATATAGCCAGTTTACCAAATCGTGTTTAGTATTGTTACCATAGTATTATTTGTAAGTTTTGTGTCTATGACATACTAAATATTGATGGAATGAAATTTTTTACTTTAAAAAAATGTAATTTGGATTTTTCTCAGGGGGACGGATTAAGAACAAGCATCACAGTTGACTTTGGGGATGGCAATGCCATTACATACTCAAATGTGAGCTCCATTGAGGATGGCATCAAACACATCTATAAGAGTGTTGGAATCTACCGTGTTACTGCTACAGCTGAAAATAGCCTTGGGTTCGAAACTGCAGTCCTGTTCCTGCATATTACGTGTAAGTTTATGTTAAACCTTTATGTTAACGTCAGTAAAAATGAATAATGATTTTATAAGTATTTGTTATTTAATGGAAAAGCAATCCGTTTATTAAAAAAAATAAATGTAGTCATTTCTAAATTAATGCAAAATAGAGTAAAAGCAAGGTCTTATAAAACAGATACTTAATTCCATTTACTGCAATGTATAAAAATGTTATGGGGTTAAGAGGTAACAATATCTCTGAACTTCATAATGCATTATAAGTGCATTTCTAAAGCTGTATAACATTTGTGAAACGCATTGATTAATGTGCATAATCATTTGTTAATGTACATAAATGTTCAAAATCTTAGTCTTAAAGTGTTATAACAATAAAACAAGGCTTTATAACACAAATTGAACTGCATCATAATATAAATTCTGGATTCTTTGGATTTTTAGCAATTCATATTTAATACAAGATGATTTTACTTCACTTAATGTCTGTAAAGAGCATTTATAAACTTTTAATATGTCGTTTTTTACTGATATTAATGCAGTCTACTTTATAGAGACTATAAATTACAACACTTTACAGAATGCCAAAGTATAACTGCAAAGTTATAAACACTTATGAAATAATTTTCAGGAAAGGCATGTATTAAAGAAAGGGGTTATTAAAGCAATAAGGCACAAGAGGGTGTGCATTATTGTAAATAGACCACTGATTGCGTGTCGTTATTAGTAACACCTCTTTCCAGTGGTTTATTCACAATAATGCACAACCCCGAGTGCGTTATTGCGTTTTATAAAACGAAAAATATGAAAAACAAAGTTTGATTCATAAATGTGTTTAAGGAAAGCAAAATCTCTAATACACTCTTCTTTTTTAAACGAACCCTGACACAAGTTAAAGATTTCCAGTTTCTTTATCAATTAAATACTGCCATCTAATGGCCAAATTACAGAAACCATCTTATGAGAAAGTTTGCAATAGCATTTTTTTTCTATACAAATGTAAAGCGGTCAGAGGTGTGGCTTATTGTGACTAATGCCACGGCTAGACAAGCGGCTTAGCCAATCAGATTTAAGGTTTTATAAAATACTTTATGTCACTGATTTCTACTAAAAAAAAAGGTAAAATACACATTTCATAATGCATTATGTCACCTTGTGTTATAAAGCCTTATGGCATGTTCTTATAACATTTTATGAGTGTGGATTTAAAATTCACAGAGGCTTTTGACACGCGTTATAAAGCATTATGAATATGTTCTAAAGCGAAATGTGTTCATGAATGTGAGTGGGAATGGTAGCTCAGTGGTTAGGGTGTTGGACTATCAACCAGAAGGTTGGCGGTTCAAACCCCAGGACCACTGAAGTTACCAATGTGGGTCCTTGAGCAAGACCCTTA
>JAOUQT010337754.1:0-13031 GCA_025769995.1 Xyliphius kryptos | reverse complement strand
GCTCTGATTACTGCTTTGCACACTGTTGGCATTCTAATTAATTATACTAATTAACCCTTATAGGCACACCTAAAAACAATTTCAGGTGGGTACCGCTTGAGGCTCATTGAGAGAATGCCAACAGTGTGCAAAGCAGTAATCAGGGCAAAGGGTGGTTATTTTGAAGAAACTAGAATATAAATCATGTTTTTAGTTATTTCACCTTTTTTTTGTTAAGTAAATAACTCCTCATGAGTTCATTCATAGTTTTGATGCCTTCAGTGAGAATCTAGAATAAAAAATGCATTGAATGAGAAGGTGTGTCCAAACTTTTGGCCTGTACTGTATGTACATTAACAAATACTTATGACAAATGTTATAAATGCACTTATACTGCATTATGAATACCGGATTTATAGAAAGGTTTACCAACCTTTTTTTTTAATTAAAATAATTTATGCAAATAGTGATTCAGCAGTTTTATACTTTTAAGAAAGCAATCTTAAATATCAAAGCAGGAATAGCAGTTGTGTTGTTAAGCAGTTTTCTTTTGTACATCAATGTTGTAATTTTGTTAAAATAATATATCTAATATACTGTATGTTAACATATACATAGTTTATAAAGTATCTAGTTATTTGCAGCATACAATCTGCGGTTTGCTTGATTTGCATATTTTATGTGGGTTTTTTTTTAACTGCACTTCATGGAAATATTCCAAAAATCATACAGATTACTGATATAAGGCAAAATTTGCTTAATGGTGTATCTGCAAAGTATCTGTTTCATAAACAATATTGTAAGTCATTTGTAAGTCACTTTGGATAAAAGCGTCTGTTAAATGTAAATCCGAATGTTAATGTACTAATGCTCTTGAGCATGTTTTTCCTGTGCCTGCCTACTTTTTCATCTAAAAGAGTCTATAAAACAAGACAACTGTCTCAAAACCACAAGCTCAAAGCTGTTTACTAGAACTCAATACAATTTATAAGCAATAAAAAGAAGAAAATATGATGTATTTCTACTGTTTAAACCTTGGAACCCAAAACTATCATGACTGAGGTTAGAGGATTAAACTTAGTTTATTGCCCATCTGACAAGTGTGAATCTGTTGGAAAACGTAATACAAATAAATTAATAATGTAGCCTTTAATAAGTCAATATGACTCTGAAAGAAACTGTGGCAAAGTCACAATACCCCAAATAAAATGTGTTTTGCTTTACAAACTGTTGTACAGAGGAACCTTTTGATAGCCACTATGATTTTGTCAGGTATTTATCAATTAAAAAAAAAACTCAGTGCTGTAAGTTGATTTTAAATGGTTATTAATATAAAGTATTAATATCTTAAACAGTTCCTTAACACAGTTCCTTAATGGGGGGTAGCTCAGTGGTTAGGGTGTTGGACTATCAATCATAAGGTTGGGGGTTCAGATCCCAGCTCAACTGAAGTTACCAATGTGGGTCTTCGAACAAGACTCTTAACCCTCATTGCTCCAGGGTCTTGTTTTAACCCTGTGTTCTAACCTCAATCAAGTTGGGATGCTTGTAAGTTGCTTTGGATAAAAGCGTCTGCTAAATAAAATTTTTTTATTATTATTTTTTTTAACACACTGTAACCAGCGTTTAAAAAACAGCAGGCCAAGGGCCGGATTTACCCACTTTTGTTGCAAGGACAACCTCTACTGGCAGTTCAGGTGCTAATAGTTAAGGCATGGAAAAACAGAAGCAAACACCCCAAACCACATTCTCCAAAAAAGGTTTTCAAACATATGTGAACTGCAAAAGCTTCCACTAAAAGCTCCACTCTAAGTGAACTGATAATTAATAAATATGAACATTGCATTCATTCATTATCTTTTACTAATATCCTAAATACTAGACTAAAATCCTCTAATAGGATCGCGATGGGGTTCCCCATGCCCATCCAGGGGAAAACGTTTCAGACGCAGGGCAGATACACCCAGGACAGGGCGTCAATCTAATGTGCTAACCACTAAGCCACTGTGTTGCCCAGAAGCATTGCATTTAAATATAATTAAAATCCAGATGAAACAGATTTTTTTTTAATTAAACCCTGACTATTCCAGTTACCTGAGCTGGATGTGGGCGTGGTAGGTCTAATTGAAATTCATCCAATTATATCTTAACCACCAACCAACCAACCGCAAAAAAATAATAAACTATGGAAATATGGTAAATTAATAGATGATTGTAATTGTGATTGTACTTAGAAAGTGCAGTTAATAAATGCACAGTAATCAGGATGCAATGTATGAATGCCTCATTAAATAGATGTGCATAATGAATGACTATCATTATCATCACTTGACTTATATCAGCAGAAATTCACAATTTACTAGCGAGGAGAAGATCTGTATTATTGTTTATTTGTGATAGAAGATTCACTGACCTTTTCATTGGAATTACACATTTGTACTTGTATGCAGTGTGACAGGTCACCAGGGTATTGCAGGTCTGATACAAAGACAAACACATTTAAAACACATACATATACACCTAAGAGGCTAATTTATATTTCCACTTACTAGAATATTTTGCCGTGGAAGCTTAGTGATAAAGGTGTTGGGCTATTAATCTGAGGAATGTGGTCACCTGAGGTTAATAATATGAGTGCTTAGTGCTGTATGACTATATGACTAACCGTGGGTTCTGACCTAAACCTAAAGCAAATAACTACTTTCCAAATAAATAAATAAAAAAACAACATTAAAAATCTAGAAAACAAAAATCTAAACACATATGCCATAATGTGCGGTATGGTGGCTTAATGGTTAGCATGTTCGCCTCCCAGCACTGGGGATTCCCAGTTTGAACCCTGATCTGGGTGGAGTTTTCCCTGTGTCTGCGTGGGTTTCCTCCGGGTTCCCCCATAGTCGAAAAAAAAAAACATGAATTCAAGGTAAATTGAATGCTCTAATTTGTCTTATATAGTGTTTGTTTGTGTGTGTAGCTGTGTAAGTGTGTGTGCCCTGTGATGGATTGGTACCCTGTCCTGGGTGTATCCGTCCAGCACTTGAGAAGTTCTCAACATGATGGGCGTTGGGAAGCCCCCTCTTGACCCTCATAGAGGAAAGATGAACAATTAATGAATGAATGAATGAATACTGGGGAGTGAGTGTTGATAACTAAAATCGATTTAAGTAAATTTACGTTAAATAACGTTATGTGGTTCCAAAAGCATTAAAGTCATTAAGTTAATTTAAAACGTGAGGACATGTTTCAAAGGCAAACATTTGCATATTTAGGGTGCTTTTTACTCATTATTTCTCTGTCATACAATGTTAATTTCTTAAACACGGTTTAAGAAAAACAATTATGCAAATTAGGTTATGACGTCATCCGGCGACTTCTAGAGACTTTTAGCACAGCCAATAGCCATTTTCCTTACTGAAAAGTAGGAAACAATGGGCGCCTTGACCTGGTCACGTGATCACGCCAATTAACTGGAAAAAACGGAAGTATGTAAGTATGCTAACGCCCACAACCCGGTATAACTGCTAATGTATACAAATTTAGGATGTGTATTTTTAAACATTTCATTAAAAAAAACAAACAGGCACTTTCCAATTAAAGACAAACAACAAGCGACAGGTTTGAGGACAACCTCACAATGCCAGTCATAGCACATTTCCTCTTCCTTTTCTTCTTAAACCCAAGTGGTGCAGAAGACACAGGTGAGAAAAGGCTGTTAAATAGAAACGGGTTATTAGTAAGTCGCAAGAATGATATCTGTGAGAAATCTTCAACAGCAAAACAATAATTAGTCAGTTGAAGTGATAATGAGAAGTGTTTTGTATTGTAGCTAGAATTTTAATTGCATTTCCCTCGTTTCTGTATGTCTTCGGCATGGATTATACTATTATAAGTTGTATTAGCAAATCCCACTGGGTGCAAAGCTGACACTGAATGCTTAATAATGCACCATGCACAGTTACAGCAGTGAAAAGACTTAAGCAGCAGCAGAATAACATTATAATAAGGTCATATCACTTATCCAATGTCCACTGGGTGGAATTTTAATACTACTCTGTGTGTATTTATGTTTAACTGAAGATTTGTGTTTAGCTGGTGTACTTTATTAACATATAGTAACTGTAATGTTAAACACTCAAATACTTTCTTGCAGTAGTTAATTTTGTAAATGTGTTTGGTTGGCCTTTGTTTCCTAAAATTCTACTGTCTAATTAATAAAGACATTTGAATACTTACAAAAACATTGTATTAAATTAGAAAATGTCAATGTCAATATTTATTATCCAGCCATTATCTTCCACTTATTCCTCTAGTAAGGTTCTCCATGCCCATCCAAAGGTAAACTCCTTTTTAGTGTTTTTAAAGTAAAGTTGAGGTGTTAAAAACATTTAAAACAATTATATATACACTAGGGCGGCACGGTGGCTTAGTGGTTAGCATATTCGCCTCTCAGTGCTGCGAATCCCTATCTGGGTGGAGTTTGCATGTTTTCTCCGTGTCTGCGTGGGTTTCCTCCCAAGTTTCCTCCTACATTCCAAAAACATGAAGGTGAAATGAATGCTCTAGATTGTCCAGTAAAATAACACACTAAAATAACACATCCTAGATCTCAATGAATGAAATAGTGAAATTGATTATAATATTATAATATATATATATCATTATCATTAATAATGTTAACCATTACAGTTACTTACAACAAGGCTTCATTGATATTGTTAATGATTTCTTCATTAATAAATACCTGTGTCGAGCAAAGTGAGTAACAACTGACCATTTCTATTAATTGATCCCAGTAAAGGACGACATCGGAATCCATCAGCTTCAACGACTGGTGGATCTGCTGACAGTGCAGCAGTGTAAAGAGCTTCTCCTGACCCTTTCTCACCCTGAGGAGAACATCTTCAATCAGCTCGATCGATTTTCTGAAGAGAAGAACCAACTGAAACTGCCATCCCGCATACCAAGGGACATTGGTATAAAGTTTCTGTCTCAAATCTTTCAAAACAGTTTCTTTTCGTGGACAAAATCTACAAATCAAGGTGCTCAGAATAGAAAAGAGTCAATATTATGCTTGAATGAAGCACAATCATATTTCATTATAAACCCTGTTGGTCATGATGAGTTATCTTAACCAGTCATTTTGTTTCTGTGTGCAAACTGCCTAAATTACACCACTAAGTTCAGATTACTATAAATTAGGCATGCTGTGCTTCTGTAAAATCTTTTAGTAGTGTAATTTGTTTATAAACCCACTTCTTTTCAGAAAGCAGTCATTAAGGCAACAGACTGGAAGACATTTTTAATTGTGTGGGAAGGAGACTTATGAAATTCTCATCACAGGCAGCTCCTAATCTTCTTGGCCGAGTTGCAATTATCTGAGCATTATCTAATGTGTGTATTTGTTTTTTTTATTTAACAGAAGAGTCTCACTGTCATCCAGAACTGATGGAGTGGCTCCAGACTCATGACCAAGAGTTGCACTATGACATGCTGGCCCGTGCTTTACAACTGATTAGAAGGACTGATATTGTGAAAGGTCAGGTATACATCCACCCTACCACTAATGTTACGGATGTAGGTAACAAATGTGTAAGGAGTGCCAAGTGTTCCTTACAACTAAAATAACTAGTAACACACACACACACACACACATCTAAAATGTGTTTATCAAGTTATGGATAATGCGTTCAAACTAGTAATACAATTTCTTACAATATATGGCAAAACACTGCAATATAAGGATTAAATGCCCTGCTTAAGGGCCAGCAATGGCTACTTAGATGAATTTAGGGTTTGATTTACCTTATGCAACCTTACTATCTTTTACGTCAAATCTGAAAAAAACATTGAAGTTCTTCATGATGGCTTATAATTAAAGACTGTGTGGGCACTACATTAGCTTTAATATATGCTGTGATATAGCTTTAATTAATGTCTGTCATTAGATTGCAAAAGCTGGTCAGTTTACTAGTTTTGCCACTTTCAATCTGTTTTAATGACTGTTGATTAAATGGATAAACTGAACGGGAAAATAAATGAGATGACAAGAATGACAGCTCATGAAACCCTAATAGTGTCCTTGCCAAATATTAGCATCTTACTACGAAAAGAAATTCTTATGTTTATGAAATGTGTAATACTACAATTTTCTCACATTTATGTCAGATTATAAATACAGCTTGCTATGAGCCCTGCTCGCCATCGAGTACTAAATTACCTCCTTAGACTGCCAAGCTTTTGAGTCTGTGACTTGTGATTTTTCCACATAATACAGTCGCCAGATTTATGAGGCATAGCATTTACTGGTAAACTAAATACATAAGGCAATCATGTTTATCCATTAATTTGCCACCACTTTCTAAATATGTTTTGGACGGTACAGATTTTGAAGATCTTCTACTGACAAAACAAGAATTCGGGCAAAAAAAAAAAATTCAGGTCTGGAGTAAAAAAAATTAATTCATTATCTTAATCCTGTACTTGGGTCACGGTGGGGTTCCTTATGCCCATTCAGGGGAGAATGTTTTAAGCGCTGGGCAGATACCTCCAGGACAGCGCGCCAATCTATCGCTGGGCACACTCACACACACACACATTCACACACACAAACACACATTATACAGAGAACCTGGAGGAAACCCATGTGGACACCCGGATCTGGGTGGAAACCCAGAGGAAACTCACTGGGGGGGGGCGAACATGCTAACCGCTAAGCCACCGTGCTGCCCGGAGTGAAATAAATGAAGCAGTAAAATCATCCAGTAATCAGTGATGGTTGTCTAAAAAATATTAAAATGTGCATCTTTTATTCTTATCTTAGGAAGTGTTTATTCATTTATTCATTCATTATCTTCCGCTTATTCCTTTATGAGGGTCATGGGGGGGAGTTCCCCATGCCCATTAAGGGGGGAACGTCTCAGGCGCTGGGCAGATACACCCAGGACAGAGCGCCAATCCATCGCTTGGTGCACACACACTCACAGTCACACACACAAACACACACTATACAGGGCAATTTAGAGCACTCAATTTACCTTCATGTATTTGGAATGTGGGAGGAAACCGGAGAACCCGGAGGAAACCCACGCAGACACGGGGAGAACATGCAAACTCCCCCCGGATTGGGATTCAAACCGGGAATTCCCATGGCTGAGAGGCCAATGTGCTAACCACTAAGCCACCGTGCTTTAAGCAAAGAATTTTCAATTAAAGAAAATATGTCAATATATATATTTGTATTATTTTGGGTAAATGATTGGGAAATTCCCAACACATTTACATTAAAGTAATAGTTGTTAGATTAGTCGAGTAATAAAGAAAAATAATCATTAGATTAATCGATAAAACAATGTATCGTTAGGCACAGCAACTCTGGACTTTAAGCGTGATATACATGTACTGTACATACATATAGCGACATATAGAGACCTAGCATTTACTCAAACAACCAAAATAGACTTTAAACTGAGTGTTGGACATTGATATAGCCATTAACCTTTTAACATGCATACCCGGGAGGTGCTGTGCACTTTGAAGAATGGGGTTTAAGGTTACACTAGAACTTTAGGCAGAATGACTGCGGTGTGTATTGTGTGTGCGCTTGATGATACACAGAAAGCAGCTCTACTGTATTTGTACTGTATGTTTGTGTACCTTGCAGCCACTACTATTCATCTTATCGATGGTTCTCCTAAGAGCTGGATTCGTCGGCTCAATCAGTTCAACCTGTGTTCTGACACTGGACTCCAAATAAGGTCCCACCAAGAAGTAGTTTTCACCAAATTCCTCACAGGTCAAACGAGCCTTGGTTTGGATCACGGTGTAAATGCCGCCAACTGTTAAAGGTACAGAGTTTAAAGTTACACACGATTCATTTAAGCAACATGGAGCCAAAGGTTATACTATGTATATGTAGTCTATATGTTAACATCAAACATATCATCAACTAATTATTAATGAATTTGAAACAATTTCATTCTAAATTTATTTGGGTGTGACATATTAAAGAACACAAACCTACAGCATGAAAAATTGTAAATGTTACACCTGAATCTCAGGACGATCACAATTTTAATAGATACAAACTTAATTTCAGACGTCTTTTAATTCGAATGACCAGCAACATGGTGGAACTCTTCACAGAACATTCCTGTTTTTAAAATGCTGATTCAGCATGATGAGTGCCAGCTATTTTCTTTTTTCGTTACCAGAATGCTACACTTCCAAGCACGTGCACAGACATTATTAGGGGCAGGTGCTCAATAGAAAAAAGGGCACTAATCCCCAAAACATTCACAAAAAATAAATAAAAAAAACAGCAGGATATTTAACTTATATACATATATATTATTTAACACAATCAATACACATCTAATCTAATAACTCAGCTTATCAAAAATGTATTTAAAGGGGCAAAGCGTGAGCTTGTGTGTGCCACAGATCAAATTGGGGCAGAATTCTCACAAAAACTCAAATGCCATTCAGGAATCACAACACTTTTGTGGGAAACGGTGATTTGATGGGCAATTTTTATTTTTGACTATTGCTAAATTACGCAAAAAAAAAAAAAATTGGCTCCAGCAGAAAGAGCACTTTTCTCATCAGGGCTATAGAACAGGTACCACTAGTGAGGGTCCATATGTGCACGTGCATGCACTTTCATAAACAATGTAGCTCACATTTTAAATACTTTTTAATCTATAACTAAACCAAGGTTTCTAAATAAAAAAAGACCTGACGAATTTCAGTTTTGGATTAATTGAGGCGTGGAGAAACAGACCAAACTTGGGAACAGGGAAAGTCACTGCAATACACAGTAATTAATGGACCAGTTAAAATTTCTGCTAATGGTTCGTGAATAAAACTTATTTTTGTGCTTAGATATAAATACTGTCAATCCCTCTCCGGTCGGTTCTCACCGTGTCCCGGCATGTGACAACAGATTTACATATTTATTCCTTTTACAGAGAAGTAATACTGGATATTTTCCCCCTCTATCAACAAATGGTAGTATAATTCATATTATTATTCGTTAAACCCGGTTCATTTTAATTTCAAATTTCAAGAATCACTGCAGCTCCTTATCTGTGATGAATGGTTTCAGTTTAAATAAAAGCAATTCATCCAAAAAAACACATCCACATGGCTTTACTTCATGGTTTAAGTGAACCATGACCGTATACATCTATCAAGTCCTGTAAGCTTATTCAACACCTGAGGGAATAAAACACAGAGTGTATTCATGGCTAAAGGCAGCGATTCCTACTGACAGTAATAAAACTGGCTTACTGTTTTGCAAAACACCAAGAAGTCTGAATGGCTGTGCCACAAACTGCAAACAGCTAAGCTGTTTGATGTTTAAAGTACCCATTTCAAATAGATTTCAAATAGAACACTGGAATTTACAAAGGAATCGTGTAAGCATTTCCATAAAGGGGGAACTGGCAGAGTTCAGTATGCAACGTTTTTATTATTGTCATTTCGTTTTAAAAAAAATGACAAACTACAGTTATTTTAAATAAATGATATTATTAATATCTCATCTTATGTCATTATCTTATGTGGGTTCCCCACACCCATCCGGGGAGAATGTTTTGGGAGAGCTGGGGAGATCTGCTCAGGACAGCTCGCCAATCAATCACACACTTACACAGACACATACTATATATGGGGCAATTTATAACAACCAATTCATCTTAAATCCATGTTTTTGGACTGTGGGAGAAAATCGGAAAACCCGAAAAAAACCTGAAAAAACTCATGCGGACGCGGGGAGAAAATAGAACCTTTAGGATTGGGATGCCGACTTATTATTAACATTATAATTATAATTCTTATTATAATTACCTCTGCTACAAATACAATACATGTTAAACAATAAATATTAAAATTTGATTACATTATTAATACATTAGTACATTGAGATGCATTATGGATACTTTTTATTTGAATTTATATTGTAAATACATTGCAAAGAGCCCTGATGATTTCTATTTTTAAAGAAGCAATGCAAATACATTCCAACTGCAGTTCCCACACATTGCAGTAGGGGGCTTATTAAGCTTGCGGTTCAGCAGAAAAGTGGTTTGGTTGGGAAGAAAGAGGCAGAAATTAGTTTTGAAGAACATAGTGTGTAATTAAAGATTTTAAATATACATCTCGGCTGGTTGAGAGTGTAGTACCTTTATTGGCCACCTCCCATGCAATCTCAAACAGAACCGCGTCCTCCAAATCAAACTCCTCGTCCCACTCTTCCAGACCCGAGAGGGAAGTAACAGAGATACTGCGTGCCAAAGGCATGCTGGAAGATAAAAGAATATTTAGATTTGTACCCTTAAAGGAGTGCATGTTCCCAAATACACACAGAATACATGCAAATCAATTAAAAGAAGGTGAGATTTAACACTTCATTTTTTGTTTACTTCAAACTGCACCACACAAAAAATCCAGATATCACTTTCTACATCAACACCGATTTAAGATTCATTAATCCTTTGGCTTTTGTATGAAAAATTCCATT
Source organism: Xyliphius kryptos (assembly GCA_025769995.1). Classification (NCBI taxonomy): domain Eukaryota; kingdom Metazoa; phylum Chordata; class Actinopteri; order Siluriformes; family Aspredinidae; genus Xyliphius; species Xyliphius kryptos. The sequence continues at coordinate 2,533 of JAOUQT010337754.1, read as the reverse complement.
CAGTTCTTCTTCCAGTCTTGTCACAAACACCAACTTCTGTGTGCATTTTTAATTATGAATCCTGGTCTCCTAACATATTTTGCTTTTATGATCCAATACCGTTTATGTGAACACCAATGGTTTTTAAGCAGCTAACCAACATCTGGCGCTATTTATGGTTTTAGGTCTCCCGTTGGGACACAATTTCTTTCCATTAACCATGTCTGACAGCTCATTAGGAAATTGTATGTACTTACTTTAAATTTTAGGCTCAATTAAATTTTAGACTTGTACTGCAATTTAGTTCAGAGAAATGATTTATAAGATGAGTCCAGGATTCTTTTTATCATTGAATGATTTCATATATTATTACTTTACTTTTTGATAAGGCGTGTACATTACATTATTTGTACAATATGATTTTAATTTTGGAGGTCTCTTTTCTTCTCTACTCACAAAAGGTTAATCATCACTGCGGTAAAAGTACAGCCTAATCATACACACAAGGATATACAGTTAGACACACACACACCTAATACATCTAATTAAAAAAAAACTGAAATGAAATGACAAACTATATAGTGCCCTGTATAGTGGTTAGCACATTCGCCTCTCAGCGCTGGGGATTCCCGGTTCGAATCCCAATCTGGGTGGAGTTTGCATGTTCTCCCCGCGTCTGCGTGGGTTTTCTCTGGATCTTCCATTTATTTCTTTATGAGGGTCGCAGGGTAAATTGCTCTGTATACACACACTATACAGGGCAATTAAGAGCATTCCATTTACCTTTATATGTTTTTGGACTGTGGGAGAAAACCGGAGATCATAATGAATGAATGGTCCTATGATTTTAAACAAGAGTGTATTATGGGTTTGAATGTTTCTATTTTCGGATTGATGGCCCAACACTGAACTACTATTGACCATCACTGTAAATAATAAAGATTCTAAAGAATGGAGATTGTGATTTGATGTGTGTGCCGAAAACATGAAAACACAATTGTCTTATGTCACTTTGTGCATTTCCTTAAAGTCTGATCTATAGGTTAAAATCTTCCACTAAGTCTTATAGAAGAGTGGAAGTGCATATAGCTCTGCTGTGCATGATGATGTGTTTAAATACAGTGTATAGTGAGTGTTAGTTTATACTAAAGTTATCCAGCTGCCGGAATTATTAGCATTGAACAATATTTAGCTTTAACTGGGGTCTTTGTTGCTAAACTTTCCTTCTGTTCCCAATAAGGCAGAAAGCATTAAAACACCGTTGTCTTGTGTCACTTCATGGCATTTCTTTATAGATCTTCAGGAAATCGCTGAAAGGAAGTCAAGGGATGGAAGGGCATGGAAACACCTGTGATACAACCACAGGAAATGACGACCTTCAGTGGTGCAGGGATTAGTGCTTACATGCCTTTGATTTCCAAGGAACATGTTCTTACGTCTGTTCACGCTTAGTCTTTTCAGGTTTGTTATTGTTAGAAAGTTAAGTATATTTGAGTTTGGTGAACTTTTAAATATTTTGTATATGAGTCTGGTTCGAGTCCTGATGTGGGTGGAGTTTTCATGTCCTCCCCGTGTCCGTGTGGGTTTTCGCCCGGTTCCTCCCACAGTCCAAAAACATGGATTCAATGTAAATTGAATGCTCTATATTGCCCGTATAGTGTGTGTTTGTGTGTGCCCAGGGATGAATTGGCACCCTGTCCTGGGTGTATCTGCCCAGCGCCCAAAACATTCTCCCCTGCATAGACATGGGGAACCCCCCTGCGACCCTAGTAGAGGAATAAGCGAAAGATAATGGATGGATGAATAGATATTAGTGGAGTCTTACATGAGCGCACGGTGGCTTAGTGATTAGCACGTTCGGCTCTCAGCGCTGGGGATTCCCGGTTCAAATCCCGATCTGGGTGGAGTTTTCATGTCCTCCCCGTGTCCGTGTGGGTTTCCTCCCACAGTCCAAAAACATGGTTTCCATGTAAATTGAATGCTCTAAATTGTCCTGTATAGTGTGTGTGTGTCAATGTGCGAGTGAGTGTGAACCCAGCGATGGATTGATGCCTGTCCTGCGTTTATCTCCCCAGAGCCCGAGATGTTCTCTCCTGGATGGGCATGGGGAACCCCATCTTGACCCTTGTAGAGGAATAAGCGGGAGATAACGGATGAAGTGTTATATGTTGTGCACGTAGCCTTTTAGTAGTAGGAGTGCATTAGTTGTGTGTGTATCCTTTTCGGCATCTATTGTTAATTGTTTGATCTGCTCGGTTTTGGATGCTGGTGGTAGGTTATCCATTAATGCTTGGGTTTTCTTTGTGTAGTTTGTTGTTTTTGAGAAGGTCCCATTTGCTTTTGCCATTTCTTTTGAATGTTGATGTTGGGCTTGATGTCATCAGCTGGGGATTTGTAGGGTCATTATTATTATTTTTTTTATTATTATTTATAATAATAATAATTTTTTTTTTTTATTATTGGGTTGTTTTTTGTTGGGTTATTATCATTTTTGTTCTTTGCCATTTGGTCAGCTCGCTCATGTCGCTTGATCCCCCCCCCCCCCTCAATTGGA
>JAOUQT010337747.1:0-13031 GCA_025769995.1 Xyliphius kryptos | reverse complement strand
CATTTGAATGTGTCTTGAGAAATTTCCTCTGAAGTTGGATCAGCCTGTCATTTGATTTTCCACTTTGATTTTGAGTATGATTCCAAATACAGACCCCTGTGGGATAATAATTAGTTATTTTGTTCTCAACGCATTCCATGGTCTACTAAAAAAAGTTTTTTTTTTTAACTGAAATACTTTCTTCATCGAGATGCGTTATTTTAGTGTTTCCTTTATTTTTTAAGCGGTGTATTAATCCCCAGATAGTGGACAGAATTAGGCTTCTTGCGGTTCAATCCTATTCCTTTACAACAGGTGTCCCCACACTTTTCTGGCCAGTGGTAACAGAAGTATTGAAATAAATTACTTAAATGAAGGCACGAGTAATAAAATAAGTAAAAGTTTATGTATGGTGATGATGATTTGTTTACTCAATTAGAAGTATAAAAGTAAATGCACCTACATGTACTTTAACATAAAAAACGTAAAAGTTTTATTCGAAATTCTAAATGTGCAAAACATTTATCCAGAGCCATGGTTGAATAAGTCAGTGTGCTGATTATATACAATACTGAACTCATGTATAGTGTGTGTTAACTCAGTGTAGCTGAGTTATATTTATATTTATTTGTACTTTTACTTAAGTATATTTATATTTATTTGTAGTTTAAGTGGGCTCTTGGGGAGGCCAGGAACAGGGGCGTTCAGAACATTTGAAGGGGAAGAAAAATTAGGTTATACATTTTAATATCCAGAACTTGTTTTTGCATGTAAAAACAAAATGCATGCATGATGTGAATGTATTGTTGTTATACTTGTCTTAATTTTTATTTTTCATTTTTTGGTACAGAAATGTCTATTTCACACTATTATCTAGATTACCCTTATATAGTGAGCGTGTGTCTATGTGAGCATGTGCAATGTTCCCGCTGTCCAAATGTCCATCCATAGCTATTAAAGTAACCACCAAAAACATTAATTTAAATTTTCAATAGCTCCTTTGAAAATCCACAATTTGTTAAGTAAACATAAAAGCATTTTAACAAAATATGTGTCTTTACAGGTCTTGGATTTGCCTGGAAAAGGAAGCAAAAAGTTCAACAAAAATATGAAAGGTATCGTCGTAAAAAAAGTATCAATATCCAGAAATCCAGTCAACAGACAAATGAAGACTATCCAGAGCATCTGAAACATCTGTACAAGGCCGAGGCAGAAAGGGTAATAGAAGAAGAACAACTCAATCAAAAACGCAGGAAGAGATCAAAAGGTGGCGATGTTGAAGAGAAAGAGGACACAATCCCAGCAGGTTCTTCTGTTTCTGGGCATGTCTCAAAACAACCAGAGGAGGAACCTTTAAATAAAACAGCAACTATTGTTCAAGAGGATCTACAGACTTCACAAAGGTATGTGAAATATTTATAAAACCACAGGCTTATTAAGAAGTCCAGTAAAATCTCCAATACAATGTGAGCCAACAAAATGTATTTGTTCACCTAACCTATTTTTTTCTGCAGTGTCACCACATAAAATTAACATTATTAATATAGAGTAAAAACTTGTCATGGTTGGATATGATGGTCTAAAGCTACTTGCAAGTATTAGTCAGAGTACAGTGTTAGCATGATATAGCAATTCTGGTTAAGGGGCTTGTCATGGGCCCTTATTGATGACTTCTGTAGACTTGGGATTTAAACCACTTCGGATTTTTTATTGCAGTGCAATTATACATAATATAAAAAAATGAATACATTCATAGATTAAATAAAAGCTTCTGGCTTTTGTTTGAGGTGGATGCTTTTTCCTCCCCCTCCATCTATCCTGCCATGCTTGGCTCTGTGTCTTGTCTCGTCTAAAGGATTTTTCTGGCACAGTTCTTTCGACTCGAAAATGGAGCTAAATAAATGGTCTCTCTATGCTATTGACACTACCTTCTCAATGAGAAGACAGGGTTTTTTGGTATCCTGCATGTCCTAATGGAACGTTGGAGACTAGATGTACGATGGTATGGCACGTCGTGTGTCTGTCGCCTCTTCCTGTTGAGAATATCGAAAGATATCCATTCAAATTTATGATCTCTGCTGATTGGATTGGGCGTAGCACTGGTGTATCGGGATGTAAAATAAGTTGGGCCAGTTGTGAAATGTTTCCCAAAACTGCCCAATATGTGTGATGTGTTGGACAGAGCAGTGGGCACTCAAACTATAACTTTTAATTGCAATGTGGAATCGATCTTGGAGAAGCTCGCGGCTCTGCGTTCGAGTCTGAATGAATTGGAGGCCAGAAATCAGGTAGTACGAGCTGTAAAAATGGCAGCTGAACTCCCGATCAGTGCTGGGTGCCTTGGCAAGTTGCTGTTGAAATTCCTCCGGTGGAACTGTTGCTATGGTTTCCTGGTCCTGGCAGCCTGTATATTCCCGTTCCCAAGAACATTCTTACCGTTGGACACAACTCCACATCTGTGTGCACGCATTTGTGCGAATGCATGTGGCCTGGACAGCTGGAGCCCTTGTTCATCGTATGTTATTGTATGTGCTGGTGTGCTGAAAGGTGTTTATTCTCGTCCCTAGACTGTGCTGACTGGCAGAATATGGGGGTGGGTTTTTTTTGCCTCCCACCTTCCCCTATGAATTGCTTTACTGACTTTCCTTTCTTACTAAGTAGTTGGCGGCGTGCATAGTTGCAGCAGCCCCTCTCTCTTTGCCTTTGTAGAGAGAGAAACTGTATATCAATTTTATATGTTCTTCTATGTACAGTGGAATTGGCAATAAAATATCATTGTATCCTTGTAAAAATAATTAGGAACTTAACCCTCTCTCAAATGCTGATTACTTTACAATACATTATTATACGGTGTGCCCTTGCAAAGTTTTTATTTATAATTTTTTTAATTTTTTTGGGATCTACCACATGACTATTTTGTTCCACCACTGACAAATTCATTGTGCTTTTTTTGCTTTTGCCACCAGGTGGTCTTGAAAGTATAAATACTTGAGAGACATGGTATGGAATGGAAACCAAATTTTTATGCAGATTTTGGCTTTTAACGGCTATGGTCTTTAAAAGATCCAATAGAGCAAATTTAATTTCTTGCAATTATTTAACTGGTCTTTTTATCAGAAGTGTATAATGATTTAATAGTTATTGCACATTTATGTATTTTTTTTTATAATTTGGGGGTTACTGGGAGCAGTGCTGGCTGTCCAGTCTTAACTGCATCGGGAATGAAGGACCTGCGGTATGCTTTTTAATACACCTCTGATAAGGCAGCCGGCTGTCCAGTGCCACTATAGTCTTATACATTGGGTGGAATTCATTGTCCATAACAGTTGCTAACTCCTTTAGCATCCTCATATCCCCCGCCATCTGCACTGGGTCTAAGGGTTCTCTCATGACAGACCTGGCCTTCCTAATAAATTTGTCCAGTCTGTTCCTGTGTGCATTAGTAATGCTGCTCCCCCAGCACACCACTCCATAAATCATGGCTAAGGCCACCACAGTGTCAAGAAAGGTCTTAAGGAGTGGCCCCAAACAACCTTATTCCCCTCAGCAAATCATGGTACAGCAGCTTAGCTGATTACTCCTTAACTTACCAACCAACTAACCAAAATATACATTTACATATACATTTGTTATGCTTTACAATGTTTTTGATGAGTATATTTGCTTCTCTAATGTTCTCATAGTGGCTCACAGAATTGGAAATGGAATAAAATGTCCTCTTATCAAAAGATGCAGGCCGAGTTTGATAAAAGAAAAGAGGAGCAAGAAAGAAAGAAGCAGGTAAGAAAGCAATTAATGATATAAATGAAAATTACAAGTGACCACAATACCTACAATCATGTGGATGTAAAAAGTGCAGTTATGAAGGGAGGTGGTAGCTCAGTGGTTAGGGTGTTCAATCAGAAGGTTGTGGGTTCAAATCCCAGGTCCCTTAACCCTCATTGCTCCTGTAAATCGCTTTGGATAAAAGCGTCTGCTAAATAACTAAATGTAAATGTAATGTAAATCTGTAATACATTGTAAGTTTAACCATCTAATTTGCTTCCAAATGCTTGAAATGGAATGCATCGCTAACCTTTGTGAAGGCTGTGCTGTGTGGTGAGCAATCATAAATCAGGTATAGAAGATTATTTGCACTATAAAAAAAAACAAACCAAATTGCATTTATTTCCCTACAGGAATTCTTGAAGGAAAAGGCACAGAGAGAAGAGGCTCTTAAAAAGTACAAGGAAAAAAAGATGGAAACATACAAATTGCTAAAAAAGAAAACCAAGAAGGGTCAACCTAATCTGAACCTGCAGATGGAGCTCCTGCTTCAGAAGATCCAGACTCGTAAATAACCAAAAAAGAACATATCTTCAGACTTATCAGCAGTTAAAGTCCTTACACATAGCAGCCTCACCCAGTGCTGTTGTACAGCTACTGATTAATGCACAAGTTTGTCTTTATAGTCCTCTGTATGTGTGACTACAGCAACTAAACAAGCTAGAGGACTAATTTCATGAGGCAACATTTGCCAAATTTGTGTGTTCTGACCGATTATTCCAAAGTCTACGACCTGTACTGACCTGAGTTGTAAGTGTAATGACCTTTTTTGTAATTCTTTCTTCATACACTGAGTGCATGTTCTGAAAATGAAATATTAAGGCGTATTCTTAGATGTTGCATTCAGTAGCAACCACATAAGGCTCAGTCATCTCTTTAATGCTCAAAAAATATATTTTCTATTTGTTTAGGCAATGGCTAGATTATTTTGTGGTGAGCTGTGGAATATTTCTCAAGACATCTGTTTTAAATCGTACCATATATGAGTCTATGGATTTTTATTTATATGAAGTGTGAATAAACTACACTAGATACAAGCTATAGCTGTTATCTAGCTCTAATGGGCAAGTTAAAAACACATCATGATGCTCTGTGTTGGTTGTAATTCTTTAGTCTCAAACCATAATCTTTAAGATATGGTTAACAAATTTTACATATTAAAGTATACATTTTAGTAATGGAGGCAAAACTCATAGACCTACCGGGCATTTTATTAAAAAAATATTAATTCCCGCTCAATCATATTTTTATCTAAACTGAAATCAATTTAATGTTTTTAGTGCTTTGTCTAGACCCACATTACATAGTTTATTTTTACATGAATTACATAATTTGTAGTTATTTACCTCGCTGTGTAATTATGGATGAGGTGACTGACAGTGTGTAAGGTAAATGCAATTATATTTACATCCTGCTCTGTAAAACCGGGGCGGAGGTCATAGGTGGGGTTGATGGGGATGAGCCGGATACTTGTTTCATACGAGTATTCGGTACGGATACAGCATTTTTTATGAGTACGAACATGAAACGAGTAAAAATCGTCAATACCTGTGCTCGTGCTGAAGGAAAATCCTCAATTGGGTAACTGACTGTTTTCACAATCTATAATTGGCCAGTCGCACAGAATGCCCGCTTCTCCGGGCTCTGCCAGAGCTGTGCCTGCCTCTCTCTTGAGACACACACACAGTGACTGATCTCACGTTGCTCTCTTATATCCGTTTTTAGGTTTTTTCAGCTTGCCTCTTTTTTCGTTTGTATGAAAGTTACTTGGTAAACTTTTTTGAGTAACAGACGTGGTACATTTGACAAGACAGAGCTGAAATCAACTCGTGTTGCATCTGTCACTTCAAGTCTGCTAGGGTTTTTTCTTTTTTTTTAATTTCTTTTTATCCTTTTTCTGCTTTCTCTAAATTTGGCTGGTGGCGAAAGTAGGTTGAACATGGTGCTTACTTTTGTGATTTGAGGCTGCTCTGTAAATAGTTTTCAAATAAACAATACATACAGCAACTTCTGATCAATCCATATCAATTTCAGACTTAAAATAAATACAGCTTTAAGCTTCGCCCTCTTCATGTTACAAGAACTTTCAAGTCAAACCACGTCCACTTTCAGATTAGGCCCCGCCCATTCCGAGTACAGATAAAGATAATTCAGGTAGTTGAACAGATGCAGATCGCGGTGTACTCGCTCATCCCTAGCATTTATGTCTTTTACAGGTTTTATTCTGTAGTATCTAACCTTCAATAAGAAGAACACCCCATTTATGGTATGGGCCCACCAATGAAAAATCCAGACCTACACCATTGTGTGACGTTTTCAGTGTGTAATATGTGATCTTAAGATGCATAACTCCCTTCCTACTATGATACCATGACTTCAGTCAGCAAAAATCTTTAGGTTTTCTTAATTTTACTTCCTCTAAGACAGATTTTCAGAGCATTCATATGGTTGGTTCCAACCCACGCCCCAGTTCTAGTCAAAAAGTGACAGAGAAGCATTAATAATTCAGACAGTTTTGGAACAGGTTGTGTTGAAACTGCACTGAGTGCTGAGACTAGTGCACAAAGAAACAGATGCAACAAGATACAGACAGGGAAAGGCCAGTGGATAAAGACATATAAAAAGTCAGGACTGCATGAAAGAATCTGTTTGATCCTTTTCTGTGTCTCTTTAAACAACATTTATGTGAGAAACAAACCAGTTCTGAGCTGATAAATTTATTCTGATGTAAGACATGAGAGTAAAAATGTAAAAATGTATTAAGAAAATAACAAGCAATAGTCCAGAAATAGCCTTCTGAGACAGAAAAACAGTGCCTTTGGCAACACTTAATTAAGTTGCACTTGCTACACATGCAATATTAAACCAAACTAATTATGATCATACATTTTAAGGATTCAGAAAACCTTATAATATTTAAGAATTCTGACTAATTTTTCCCAAATAAACATTGCCCTCAGCATCACTTCCTCTACCGGCTTGCCGTTTCCCATAGAACAAGGCTATTTCATTATAATTCAATCGGTCCAGTCTAAGGGCATACATATGAATCGATTTAAATCGATGGATTGGCGCCCTGTCCTGGGTGTATCTGCCCAGTGCCCGAGACGTTCTTTCCTGGATGGGCATGGGGAACCCCCCCGCAACCCTCATAAAGGAATAAGTGGAAGATAATGAATGAATATTCATTCATTTATGATTTAGCTTTCGCATAATCCTCCATGAGGGTCGTGGTGGAGTTTCCCCATGCCCATCCGGGAAGAACTTTTCGGGCGCTGGTCACACATTGACTCACTCCCTCACACATTCACTCATATATAGAATTCCCATATGAAATTTATGATTTTGGACTGTGGAAGGATGTTCAGTAACACATGCCATGAAGATCAGATAAAGTAATAAGCTACGAGAGCATTACTGTGACATGTGTTGAAGTACAGTTACACCTCTTTTCTGTGATTTATTCACAATGATGCACAACTTCAAATGACTTTTTATTTTATTTTATAAAATGGTTACATACTATTAAATAATAAAAAAAAAGATTTGATTTATAAATGCATTTACTGAAAGCAAGTTTTATTAACAAACTGGTCTTCCGTGATATAATTTAGTCCGGTTTTTAAAGTGAATGCTGATCGCTGAATAACAGGTTTCCAGTTTCTGTAGCAATTAAATTTTGTCATATAAAAAATTGCAGAATGCAGTTAATAAAAAAACATCAGAAAAATGTGTAATGTGTATCAGGTGTGCATTATTGTCAATTATGTCACGACTGGACAAATGGGTCAGCCAATCAAATTTAAGGATGGGATCTAGCTTTATTTTGTGTTATTCACTTCACCAGTCAGAGGTCATAATGCAATGCCCATTATGTGTATGTTAATATATACAGATATTTGTAAAATAATAAGTCATCACTTATGTAATAATCACCCATTTTGGAAGAAAAGATATTACAACATGAGGAAAAATCTATGACCAGCTGTGACCGAGAGATGGGCAACCAACAGAATCAACAGTCAAGACATGCACGCTGCTATTTGGGTGTAATTGACTCATTTAATGGCAGGGGCATGTTTAAATTAATAGCAGTGTGAAGTTCAATTCGTGAGGTCATTCATTCCATGGAGAAACAGGTGTCAATTATGTCCCTTATTTAAAGGGCAGCAAATGTTGTACCTGCTGGTTTTAGCTCAAGCTCAGAGAGTAAAATCGGTCATTCCAAACATTGCCTTGAGGGAGAACGGACATTGATCAAGAAGTTGATAAGAGAAGAATTTTCCCTTTATTCTTAAATGCTAAAAGGGCAAACGAAACCAGAAATTGAAAAAAGAAATGATACAAGATCATAAAAATAGACACATTTAATTATCAGCTCCAGGGAAATCAAATAAGATTTTCAGTGTGCTGTAAATACTGCACTGATCAGAAGACGCCTACATAAAACCAATGCAGAAAACTCTCATAAAAGTATCACTGCTGAAAAATGGAATAGCCTTCCAGTTACTGTTTGTGATTATGAATCACTATCAATCTTTAAAAGCAGATTAAAAACACAACTGTATTTACCTTTCGGTTTAATTAATTCCATGTTAGTTTTACAGGAGTCACACACACTGCATGGTGTCAATCAAACTCTGTCTATTACATTATTACCTCGGTTTTTCTTATCTGTTTTTTTTTTTGTCAGCTCTTCATCCATGACAATGCTGGAGCACTGTGGCTACGACGATTACAGGATGGAATCTGTAAATGCAAACTGCATACCTTGACATACAATTTGTGATGACAGTTTTGTAGCGAACTTTTTTTTTTTATCCCAGCATGTCTGCACCCTAGTGAACAAAGTAAGGTCCAGAATGACATATTTGGGTGAGCGAACTTGACTGGCCCACAGACCACCCCAGCTTTAACCACATCCCAAATGTTGGATACGACATGGAATAGTGATTGTGATCTACGGCTTTTTGCCTAACATCAAAGTTTTATCTCACAAAGGCACCTTTATATAAATGAGCAAAAAATCTTAGAATTTACTGTATTTTTTTTTACCAAAAGGCTAAAAGCTCAATAAACAATATTGTCGAAGTATAAAAAAATATATAGAGAATATAAATATAGTGCCTTAAAAGCATTTTGGATGTAATATTTTTAGAAAAGCAGTGCCATGTATAATTAATTATAAATTAAATAAATTTAAAAAAAAATCTTTATTTTGTTTTCATGTTTCAATTTAATGATGTCACGGTCAATTCCGCTCTTCATATTGACATAGACTTGACCCAGTTTTAGTTTAACCTTAAAATAAGGTCTAACAATTTAGATTACAACACTGTTTATTGGTATAAATGGGACTCTTTACAGCAAAAGTAGTGAATACATTAAGTACAATATTACAAAAAGCAGATCTAACCAGTTGATGTTCTAATTAAACTCCAAATTAGAGCACTTTTCAACCTTTTTAATGAGGTAGTATGCCATTTATATCAAGGGAAAAAAAATCCAAGACCTTGTAAGATAACTTGTTTTTAATGTGCTGTAATTAAAAATGCCAACTGTTGTTTTTTTCCTCTTTTCTTTAAAGAAAAAAATAATAATACAAGCACGTTCCACCTGCGTAAGGGAAAAATCAGGCCTTCTATCCACTCTGAGAATGAGGGAGGGAGGGTGAGAGAAAAAGAGAGACAAAGAGACAGAGATGATATGATAAGGAGCACAATAAGATATGAGGGCATGAGTAATAGAGAGTCTATGCCATAGAGTAAGATATTAAAATGAAAAGAAAAGGAAAAGAGGGAATGAGGACAGCAGAATAAGGGCTACCAAATAATAAAGAGCATAAGATAGGGAGAGCAATGTCAGATGTGTAGTTTTGACACTTTCTCACTTTCATGCATTAGTCATACCATGCCAACTGTTCACTAACACAAACTATCAAATTGTTCAACGAGAAGTTTGTTAAGCACCAAAGTAACGTTGGTACCTTTTATTGTTAGTTATATAAAACTATATATTTAAAACTAAGCGTTTAACAGATAATACAAATGCAACCCCATTCTCGCCCTTTCAACAACAAAAATAGACCACTGACCGGGTCTCCTGTGAGCAGATATGAATAATCTGGGTGCTGAACCCTTTTCTACACAGTAGTGACACTTCGAGTAACACCACAGTGATCAAATATGCTCAAAGCAACAACATCCGTGGTCAAAATGCATATTAAGCTGCTGAAGTTGACCAAAGTTTTATGGAATTCTGACCATAAAAAACAAATTTAGCTCCATCAAGGAATTCCTATTTAAAATTGTACACAAATTTATGGTGTATTGTTGAACAAAAGCAAAAAAATACACAGAAAATTGTATTTTTTTTATATAGTTGTTGCAGCATGTGTACAGTTCAAAGGTCATTTAATTGTTACAAAAGGATTTTAAAATCATTTTCATTGAGAACAGTAAGAGAATGGGATTTAGTTTACGCTCAAACCCACAGATGGCTGAAATATTTTCAGGTCAAACACAATCCTTAACTGCTTTTTTAAGGCTTTTATACTTAACTTCTGAATTAATTCAGCTACAGACAGAGCACTTAGATAGCCATTCAGATTGCAACAGCTGTTACTGGACAACCCTTAAGTTGTCACAATTTTCTAAGCATCATTTAGTGCTTTTTGCTTTGCACAAATGCTTTGTGCTTTTTGTTTTTCCTAAACTGAAAGAGAGACTTTTAGGCTACTTTTTGGCTTAAAATACTGTAAATATGGTAATGTCACTGTTGGTCCTATTGGGTTGTGGTTTTATTCCAATGTCAGTCAGTCTTCTAATGGCTTTCTAAGACACAATAAAGAATTTCCTTTAGTCAGATCTCAGGAAAAGGTCAGTGGAGTGCACTTGGTGATGACTACTCAACACTAACTGGGCCTCAGCAATGGCCTTTCTACACTAACCTTTTCCATGAAAGCTTGTATAAAAAAAAAAACTTCCCAGGGTTTTTGTTCAGTCTCAAATGTGTGGAAAGAGGAATGAGTTTGTGTGGGTGCATGTGTGTGTGTGTTCAAATCTAGTACAAAGTAGGTTTATTGTTTTGCTTTAGATCTATGTATTCAAAAAAAAAATAATTTAAATACTGACTTACAATGCCAAATCACATACATACTCATTTCGTACAAGCACAGGAATAAAGTATTCTGCAAGTTTAGACCACCAAAATCTGATATACAATGTTTTGTTTTCACTTGGGTAAAGTAATTTGACTTCCCAAGGTAACAAAGATTTCATACAAAAATAATCCATTTAAATTAAAATAAAACAAAAAACATCTGTGTCATAAGTGTGCAAATTACAAAGTACTAAGGCATTAGTGGACGAGCATTATTGTAAATAATTCACGGGAAATAGATAACTAACACCACCTGTTTCAGGATTTATTTACAATAATTCACACTCCTCATGCCTTATTACTTTTATAAAATGATTACAAAGCTTTAAAAAATAAGTTTTATACATAAAAGTTTAATAAAAGCAAAATGGCTAATAAACTGGTCTTTCACAAGATAATCTAGTCCGGTTTTGAACGTGATCACTGAGTAACAGGTTTCCGTTTTCTCAAACTATTAAATACTGTCTCCAGGTGGCCAAAAACAATTCATAAAAAATAAATAAATAAAAAAGGAAAACAATGTATTGTATATCTTCCACTAATACAAATGCAAAGTGGTCAGGTGTGCATTATTGTTAATAATTTTACAGCTGGTCAAATGGCTCAGCTAATCAGATTTTAGGCCCTGAACTACGCATTTTATTAAGACATGAAATATATTTAGTCTCTTATTATTTGGTTCTCTGTTTCTTAAATATCCAAAAAATATTAAATTTACTGATTCTGTGATTCTTTCCATAACTGACAATATTATCGAGGCAGGTGTCTTATGACTTACAATGTCTAATTTATAGAATGGTAGTATTTGTTAACTGAATACAATTATTATTGTACTAGTTTTACAAATGTTGTATTAGTAATATCAGTTTTCCTTAAAAGGACATTAGAATGCCAAAAATAAACAAAAAGGTCATCGAGTTGATATTGGAGTTGAGGTGGCCTTTTAATGGCTTAGTCTTGACTGGATGACAATAAAAAAAAAAAAAAAAAAGTCAGCTGCTGCTCAGAAATTAAAGGGCTTGTCAATTTAGCAGTTATAATTCTCGCATCCGCCTGTTTGGTACCAACAATCACGCCAATGTCAAAATAAGACACTGGGATCACCTAGACATCCTCCCCCGAATAGGCATGGGGAACACCACCGCAAAGATAATGAATGGAATAAATGTGTATTAAAATGTTTTCACATTAAAGCTTAAAAAAAATAAATAATCCTGGTAGATCATGAGGGCCTGGCCACTGGAAAAAGTAGACTTTTTTTTTCTTTAGCCAGAAAATTGTGGGTATACCTGCTTTAAGTAAATCACAGATCAGAGAAATCTTTTTAGCAAATCATGTTTATGCAAACATTAACACTTTCAGAGTTAGTTTCCACCTGAATGATTACTGAATTCAAGCTCAATAGGAATATAAAGTGTATACCGTGTACAGTCAATAAAGCCACCACAGACTCATCTACACACCCCAACCACAACAAGCAATACATTTTTGTTCTAAAAATGTTCTGAGTTGTGTGAAAACATGCAAAAAAAAAAACGAACGACAAACGATTTTCTGGAGCTATACTAAACAGAGTAAAGGTACTTATCCATATGGAAATTTATTAAATGATCAACACCATTTTGTGTAATAAATCTACAGTCCATTAAAGAATTAAATACAAATTAAACTCAACAAGCGATATGAAACTTCTAGCAGTGCATTTTATTAAACTTTGTGCTATATTACCTTACCATCCCTTACCTCGAAATGAAATTCTACTTATATAGTTGGTTAAAAATAAGACATGCGTAAAGGTCAGTTCACAAGTTGAGTGTAACATATTCAGTCAGATTTCAGCATGTTAAAAAGAAGACTACAATAGAATCAGAGAAAAAAAATGTATAGTACAGGTTTTCAAAAAGGACCACTTTTAATGTTGCACGTACAAAACTGTAATAAGGTAGGGCACCAAAATACACCAAATACTGTGCAGTTGTTTTTACACGAATATATTTTTTAACATTGATGTTTGAGAAGTCCAAAAAAGGTAGTGATTATAAACTGGTCTGGGTTTATACTGTTTT
>JAOUQT010337738.1:0-13031 GCA_025769995.1 Xyliphius kryptos | reverse complement strand
CTTGGGACGTGAAGCCACTCAGTGGTGGCGCGATCGTATTACAGGTCGTCTGTCGTGTACAGGACCGCGGTTCGCGGTTCACTGCAACGATATTATCATTTTCAGTTTTTTATTTGTATTGGACCTGCAGTCACGCCAATTAATTTGGCTCTTTTATTTATTTATTTCTTTTCTCATTTTTTTCCCTCTGATTTAATAAACCTTTTGATCATTTTTTGTCTCTGCATCTTTGGATTCTATTTAGACCTCTCATAACAAGCGGAAGATAATGAATGAATGGATGTTGCATTGGTACTGAGATGAATAGAATTAGTGTTGAACACATTTTCTCCACTGTTTACACAATTGACTGCAGATCACTGCAGATCTCACCTCAGTATTGTAATGTTTTTGTAATACCTTGTTTCCTTGTAATATTTTGTAATGATTTATACTTTGTAAAGATTCTAATAATCTTTGCTAATTAAAGTAGCAACAGAGAGCAGATGGTATTCTCTAGAAGTGAGTACAGTGTCCGTAAGAATGGTCATTTACGATGGGCTTCAGGAACTACTTTAGGTTGAGGGGTTGGTTAGAGATCAGGAAACAGTGAAGGTTTTGTCAGACTCAGGACCCAAGAAGTCCTGAACATATATGGGTTACACACACATACTGTTAGGATTCTGCGTACTGACAAAGCCACAAACGAATCCAATGCGTAAAACGCTCAGTTTAATAAAGGAATAACTGGTGAGAGACCGGGTGTATAATCCAAAACAGGTATCCGATTGCCGAAGTGCTGATCGGTAAACAAACCGATCGACGTATCCGCGATAAAGACGATCGCCAACGCCGTAAACACAACGCAATCCAAAAGAGCACAATGAGCATGAAAACACAATGAAGGAGCGCATAATGAAACGAACAAACGCAAACACACCAACACAAAACCGGCTTAAATAGAGGAAAGAGAAAATGAACCGGAAGGAAAAGGTTAGAATTCAGGGGCAGGATTACGAGCAACACTAGTGGAGGAAAGCGGAACAACAGGTAAAGAAGGGATAGGGGATGTGACAGTACACTCCCCTGCAAGGGAGCGTAAGGAGGTAAAAGAGGAAGAAGAAAAAGGCCTACCCCGACGGTGAGGACGACCCCAGGGACGTGGAGCAGGTCTATCGGGATGGAGAGAGTGGAAGTCGGCTATAAGTTGTGGGTCAAGAATATCAGAGGCATTAACCCAACTACGCTCTTCATGGCCAAAACCCTCCCAGTCTAGCAAATATCGCCCTTCCGGCGAGAATCCAAAAGAAATGAGACACGATACACATTGGGTAATGCGGTTTCCTGACCCGTCAGTGCAGCATCCGAAAACTCCCTTTCCAGTGGACCAGATCTATAAGGTTTAAGTAAAGAAACATGGAAGACAGGATGCACACGTAAATGGCGAGGCAGACCTAAATGATAAGAAACCTCATTAATCCTTCGAATGACAGGAAAAGGACCCAAGAAACGAGGTAAAAGCTTTCTAGCACCAGAGCGACAACTGAAATTCCGAGAACTGACCCAAACCTGATCACCCGGGGAATAATTATGGGCCGGACGGCGATTACGATCAGCCATAGCTTTATTCCGCTCTAATACTACATCAATCCTTTGATGCACCAAAGACCAAACTCTTTCACTCCAGGTAAACCAGTCATTGATGGCAGGAGCAGAAGAAGGTTCTGAATCCCAGGGCACAAACGGAGGCTGATACCCTAAAACACACTGAAAAGGTGTGAGGCCAGTGGCCGAATGCCTAAGCGAATTTTGAGCAATCTCTGCCCAAAGAAAAAAACGAGCCCAATCAGATGCATTACTGAATGCAAAGATACGCAAAAACTTTCCCAGCTCCTGATTAACTCTCTCACATTGCCCATTACTCTCAGGATGGTAACCAGAAGACAAATTAACAGTAGTGCCCAACTTCTCAAAAAATGATCGCCACACAGCCGAAGTAAACTGAGGGCCCCGGTCCGACAAAATATCCTCAGGGATCCCAATCACAGGAAATAAATGGCGAAATAAGATCTCGGCAGTCTGAAAAGCAGATGGCAACGCAGGTAAAGGGATGAATCTCACAGCCCGGGAAAAACGATCCACAAGCGAAACAATCGTGGTGAAGCCCTCAGACATGGGAAGATCCACAACAAAATCGATAGCCACATGTGACCAAGGACGAGAAGGAACAGGCAAAGGGACCAACAAGCCAGCAGGTAATGCCTTAGGTGTCTTGCAAGCAGCGCAAACAGAGCAGGAATTCACGAAACGTTAAACCTCCGAAATAAGCGTAGGCCACCAATACTTCCGACACAAAAGCTGAATAGTGCGAGCCACTCCAGGATGTCCTGCGCAAAGTGAGGTGTGAGCCCATGTAATAAGACGGCTCCGCAAAGACACAGGAACAAAAGTAATCCCAGACGGAACATTACGTGGAGGAGGATGCGTGCGAGCTATCTCCAAAATCTCCTGATCAATCTCCCACTGAATTGAGTTAAGAAAACAGCTAGCAGGAAGAATTGGTGTTTCTTCAGTCGCTGTTTGTTCAGGATCGTCATGAAGACGAGAAAGCGCATCTGCCCTGCGGTTAAGATTACCGGGGCGATAAGAAATGACGAACTGAAACTGATTTAAAAACAAAGACCACCTAGACTGCCGAGCATTAAGGCATTTAGCCCCCTTAAGGTACTCCAAGTTCTTATGATCAGTGTAAACAATAAACGGCATACATGCACCCATTAACCAATGCCGCCACTACTCTAAAGCAATTTTAATGGCCAGAAGTTCCCGATCCCCAATACTGTAATTACGTTCCGTAGCAGAAAGTTTTTGGGAAAGAAAAGCGATAGGCCGCATGGTATTGCTCTTACCGAAACGTTGAGACAACACTGCCCCAACCCCATGAGACGAAGCGTCCACCTCCACAAAGAATTGCTTCCTGGGATCTGGATGGGCCAAGACAGGAGCAGAAGTAAATAGTCCTTTAAGAGAAGAAAAAGCTTAATCGGCCTCCGGATTCCAATGTAAATATTTCGGCTTCCCCTTAAGGAGACAAGTAAGGGGAAGGGCAAAAGTGCTAAAAGACCTTATAAATCTACGATAAAAATTTGCAAATCCCAGAAATCTTTGAAGCTCACGAATAGAGGAAGGAACCCGGCCAATCTCGGATAGCACTAACCTTATTCTGATCCATCTGAATGCCCTCAGCGGAAATCTGATACCCCAAAAAATTCTATTATTGCGATGGAATTCGCACTTCTCAGCCCCTACATACAGCTGGTTCTGTAAAAGACGTTAAAGAACGGCAAGAACATGTCTCTGATGGGAAACCAAATCCGGAGAGTAAATCAGAATGTCATCAATAAACACAATCACAAAATTCCCCAAGAAATAAGCAGAACATCATTAATAAATGCCTGGAACACCCCAGGAGCATTAGAAGGACCAAAAGGCATGACCAAGTACTCATAGTGTCCCGTGGAGGTAACAAAAGCTGTCTTCCATTCATCACCCTTCCGGATGCGAGCAAGATTATAAGCATTACGCAAATCCAATTTAGTAAACACCCTGGCTTCCTGCAACCGTTCGGCCAAGGTGAGAAGATAAGGACTAACTTGTGGAAGCTTAGCCTCACTTATAAGCTCAATCGCACAATCGTATTGCCGATGAGGAGGAAGACCAAACCTAGCTTCAGAACCCTCGCCAAATACCTGAGCTACCGAAGAATAAACTGGTGGAACGTTGAGAGGAAGTGCACAACTGAAAGAATCCTCAACCCTAACTTGCTGAATAGGACGCTGAATACAATTGTCCAGACAGAAAGATGACCACTGAACAATCTCCGCCGTAGACCAACACACTACAGGGTTGTGACGCCTGAGTCAAGGTAAACCTAAAATAACAGGAAAAGGTGGAAAGGAAATAATAAAGAAGGACAAAGTTTCACAGTGAATAGCACTAGCAGAAAGAGAAACAGGCACAGTAGACAAAGTAATAGAACCCGGATGAAGCGGACGATCATCAGCTGATTTAACATTATTTAACATTATTAGGCCCCAGGTACCAGCCTGACCACGCAGGCGTGACACTAAAAACGCTACTTTCTGCTTATCAGTAGCTTGCGGGCGTTCAGCCAAAAACAAGGAACACTGCACAATAAAGTTCTCACACGTCTCAGGATAACCGTCCGGTTCAGCGACCGGCAGCGGTGAAGGCTGTGTCTCAATCCACTCCTGAGGCGTAGGATGATTCGCTGCTGCGAATTCAAGGTGAGACTGGTGCTCAGACACAAAGCAAATCGCTGCAGACAAACCACAGATACTCTGGTGTAACTCACCCAGCGATAATCCGTGATCATGTAGAGCTGCAGCTTGATCCGGTTCGTTTGGAAATGCCGGATCCATAATAAGGGTATGGCGTTTGTTACTGTTAGGATTCAGCGCAATGACAAAGCCACAAACGAATCCAATGCGTATAACGCTCAGTTTAATAAAGAAATAACCAGTGAGAGACCGGTTGTATAATCCAAAACTGGTATCCGATTGCCGAAATGCTGATCGGTAAACAAACTGATCGACGTATCCGCGATAAACACGATCGCCAACGCAGTAAACACATAGCACAATGACCATGAAACAACAAGGAAGGAGCGCATACTGAAACAAACAAATGCAAACACACATAAACAAGACCGACTTAAATAGAGGGAAAAGGAAACTGAACCGGAAGGAAAAGGTTAGAACTCAGGGGAAGGACTACGAGCGATACTAGTGGAGGAAAGCGGAACAACAGGCAGAGAAGGGGAAGAGGATGTGACATACTTTGGTAACACTTTACTTAAATCCTGTATTCATAATGTATTATGAACACATTCATGAAGCTTAATAAAGTATTCATAATGCTTCATAATACTTGTCATAAGACTTCGTAATGTCTACAGGTGTACATTACCACGCTCAAGTGTTATAAGAAAAGGCCATGAGGCCTTATAACCCAAAGTGACAATGCATTATAAATTATATATTTTAACTGCTCATTAATGTATTATAGAGATCAATGACATAAAGCCTTATAATATTTGTGTTTTACGAGCTCTCTTAAAAGAAGGCTGCATACATAGAAGTACATAATGATTTATAAAGGCTTATAAATGCTCTTTAAAGACTTTAAGTAAAGTGTGATCATCTGGTTTTAAGAATGTCTAAACATCCAAATAATCAATAAAATAATTAAATAGGTTCACATTATAATGCATTTTGACACTTTGTGTTATAAAGCCTTATGTCAAATTGTTATAACAATGACTATGATTATGAACATTTGTGTATATCAAACAGTCATGAAAATGTTATATGGCATTATGAATACTTTATGAATGCAGTAATAATGCACTATGAATACTGGACTTATAGAAAGTGTTACTGATATTTTTAATGCGCTAGTCAACAGCATCACAATGAGCACTTATAAGATCATTAGTATTGCTTTAAAAATCTGTTAATGTCATTACAAATGTACCTGATGTTGTGCTGCAACACATTCTTTGTTCTAAGAAATCTTGTTATGCTGTGTTTAATAGTTCTCAGCTCATTATCCTCTGCTTATTTATTTACTAGTAGCACTGACACACTCAAAAATAATGGGGAAGCTTAGAGCTGTAAATTTACATTTAATTTTTTTTTTATATGAGAAGGAAACAGGAAAAAAATTCACATGGAACATGGAAACTTCACCCGGATTGAGAGTCAAACCTGAATTGTCAGCTGACCACTACACCACCATGTTGCCTGTGTTTAAAAATTCATTCATTCATTTACTTATTCACTAACTATTTTCCTCTTAATCCTCTTAGAGGGTCACAGGGGGTTCCTCATGCCCATCCAGGGGAGAACGTTTCAAGCGCTGGGCGTATACACCAAGGACAGGGCACCAGTCTATTGCTGGACACACACTCAATCACACAGAATACATGAGGCAATTTAGAGCAGTCAATTTACCTTTAATCCACGCTTTTGGACTGTGGGAAACAGGAAGAAAACCCACATGGACACAGAATGAACAGTAAAACTCCACCCTGATTGAGATTCAAATCTAAATCCTAACCATCAAAAGGCAGCCTTGCAAACCACTACACCAACCTTGGAAAAGACATAAGTAAAACAGTTCTTTATTGCACAAAGTGGGATTTTCGCAGGTCATCCTCTGAATCTTGGCAACATGGCAAGGCATAAAAACAACCAAAAACACACTTGCTTTTTAAGGCATTACAAGAAAGAGCTTATAAATAAAGTGCTGTGCAACAATTGAAAAATCAAATCAAGAGTAAAAATAAACAAAACTGAAGGACAGAACACATGGCAAACTAACAGTAATGAAGAAATAATGAATTTTATGTAATTAACTGATTAGTAAGTTATATCCAGACTTTACTTATCCCAATTCCTGCTGCATGACTTGGTAAAATACATCAATCCAGTCGATGTGTTAACCACTACACCACCATAAGCTTTAAAAAGTGCTGTTATTATAGTCATATTTAAAAAGTCTGTTCTACCTTTTTCCTTTTGGCATTTTGTAGCTCACTTTGAGTTGTTTTCCAGTGCATGGCAATGTTTATTTTTTTTCTTTATTTCTACTATGGTGTCGGGGAAAAAAAAAAAAAATATATATATATATATATATATATATATATAAATAAATAATTCACTTTGTTATAAGAACATCTGCTAAATACTATAAACAATTTATCAGCTGTACTCACAAAAAATGTCAAAAAAATCACAGGAAAGATTTGCTCGCATCTATTGAGTAATGTGCATTCAGAAGAGAAAAAACATGTTTAAACAAATTCTCTGCACTTCATAGATAAGGCACTGCCGACCCAAAGGATCAGCACCAGAGCTATAGTGCCTGCCACAATAACAACAAATGTACATGGCTCTGAAATGGGCCAGACCAAAACACAGATGGCTAGAGGCTGATTATGAACTTAAGGATGCTGGCTGCACAGAGGAGTATCAAAGGGGAAGCTTCAAAAATGCATTCAAACAGAGACGAGATGATACCGGTCAGAATTTTGGCTGTAAGCATTAACCTCCTACTGCCTTTTTTTTTTTGGACAATCCAAATAAGACAACAGTTTATTCTGAATGTAGAGATATTAGATGCTTGGATTGCATTATTAATTACATCTTAGACATTAAGTGGGGTGTCTGTCAACTCTGAGGGGACATTTTAATTTAAGAAACAAAGAAATTATTCATTTAATTTATATATCTATCTTTTAACTACAATCTCATTTCATTATCTTCTGTTTTATCCTATACTGGTGACTAAGGTTGTGGGTGCTTATCCAGAGGAGAATATTCTGGGATTTATAAACAGTGTTGGGGAAAATCGCTGCACCATTTAGTAGTGGTAAACAATATGAAGTGACACATTTAACACGTCTGTGGCTGTTTGAAATTAGGTCGAAGCAGGAAATCCCATGCTGTTTGTTGATTAGTAGTCATTGTTACGTTAATAATAACCCACAGAAACTCTCACCCCTTGAATCAGACCAAGGGCACCTTTTTAAAGAGCATGTATTTTAAAGAAATCATTTTAGTTTTTATCATAAATACCTGATTCATTTAATCTGCTTAGCAAGCTTCTGTGGTATCACAGAAAAGTTTTATGAATTAAATCAAATTAAATCTGACTGCATCTTATTTTTCATCTTTTACTAAAAACACATACAGCTACGTCTAGATTTACAGTATCTTCTATTTTCTGAAACTTTGCTTTGGTTTTTTTTATATGTACATGTGTGTAAATCATGTGAGCGCTCGCTATGTAAAAGTAAATCTAAAGGTAAGTAAGTAAAGTAAGTAAGTAAATTTTATTTATATAGCACCTTTCACAGACCAAGATCACAAAGTGCTTTACAAAATAAAAATAAACACTAATGGACAACACACATAAATGCAATAAAATAAAATGTTAAAAAGCCAGTTTAAAAAATAGAGTCTTTAAGTGCCTTTTAAAAACATCCACAGAATCCAAAGAGCGAAGCGAACAGGGAAGCTCATTCCAAAGGTGAGGTGCTACAGCTTTAAAAGACCTGTCCCCTCGTGTTTTAAAACAGGTACGGGGAACTACCAACAGATTCTGATTCGAAGACCTCAGACTCCTGCTTGAAACATAAGGTTGGATTAAGTCCTTGAAATATTCTGGTGCCTGCCCATGTAATGCTTTAAAAGTCAAAACCAGGATCTTAAAATTTATCCTGTAAGAAACAGGGAGCCAGTGCAAAGACTTAAGAATAGGGGTAATGTGGTCTCTCCTGTGGTTGCGGGTAAGAAGTCGGGCGGCAGAGTTTTGCACTACTTGCAAACGAGCTAGTTCTTTCTTATTTAGGTATGTAAAAATGCTGTTACAATAATCCAATCGCGAAGAAACAAATGCATGTACAATCATCTCTAACTCATTAAAAGTCACCATTTTGCGTAGCTTGGAAATGTTCCGTATGTGGAAAAAGCAATTCTTAACGATTTGACAAATGTGATGCTCTAAAGACATCCCACCATCCAGAATAACACCCAGATTTCGCAGGCTGCTTTTAACAGAGCAGCTCAGGTAGCTGAGATGATGTTTAATAGCAGACATAGCACTGTCTGGTGCTATAATCAAAGTTTCAGTCTTACTAGAGTTTAGCTGTAGACTGTTCTCACTAAGCCATTCTGTAATTTTGGCAAGACAGCTAGTGAGAGCGCAGAGTTTCTGGGGCTCAGTTTCCTTAAAAGAGCAATACAGCTGCAGATCATCAGCATACAGATGGTATGACACATCACCAAACTGCTGAATCAATTTACCAAGGGGAAGAATATACAAAAGAAATAAAATCGGTCCTAGAACAGAGCCTTGTGGTACACCCCACAAAAGATCAGTAGTTTCAGACAACACATTGTTTACTGACACACTAAAAGTTCTGCCAACCAGGTAAGAGCTAAACCATTCTAAAACAGGACCTGACATGCCCACCGTATCCCGCAATCTACTGATCAAAATACCATGGTCAACGGTATCAAATGCAGATGACATGTCTAATAAAACCAATACAGAACATTTACCTGTGTCAGCAGCCATCATAATATCACTTGTAACCTTCAACAGGGCTGTCTCAGTCGAGTGAAACTCACGATACCCGGATTGAAAAGTATCATGGATATTATTTTTCTGTAAAAATGTCTTAAGTTGGGCACAGACTAGCTTTTCCAAGACTTTAGCCAAAAAGGGAATTTTTGATATTGGCCTAAAGTTCTTTAGTTCTGTAGAATCCAATCCTGTTTTCTTTAGGCGTGGTTCCACAACAGCATGTTTAAAAGAACAAGGAAACACACCGGTCGACAAAGACACATTAAACATTCTAACAATACAAGGCCCAATAATATCAAAAACATTCACGAATAATCTAAAAGGAATAATATCCAAAATGCCAGAGGATGGTTCCCTGCTGCTTATGATGTTCATGATATCGTCTATAGTAACAGGGTTAAAAAAGGCCCAGCATTGAGGGAGGGGTGGGATTCCTAAAAACTGGGGACCCTGACATGGGGGCAAAGGCTGCGGCAAACTGTCTTTTATTACCCTAAACTTATTAATAAAGAAATTACGGAACTCATCACTACTGATTTCAGAGAAAACAGGAGTGACAAGAGCAGCAGGTGACACAATAGAGCTTATTGTGTCAAAGAGCACTTTAGGGTTTCTTTTATTAGCAGCAATCAGCCGATTAAAATATCTTGCTCTGGCCTCGCCTAACATCCTGTTTAAGGAGGATATTAGGTCCTTTAAATGTAGCCTATGGACCTCCAGTTTTGTTAACTTCCATAAGCGTTCAGTCTGGCGGCATAATCTCCTTAGATTCATGATCACCTCATCAATCCAAGGGCAGAACTTCTCCCGGGAAACTTTACTAGCTTTAAATGGTGCTACTTGATCCAAGATAGAAGCGCAATGGTTGTTAAAGCTATGTATAAAGTCATTAATTCCAGTGAAATCACTAAAATGTGATGGGTTGAACTCCTCACAGAAAAGTGTAGCTGTAGCCTCTGTGATAATCCTCCTCTCTACTTTAGTAAGCACAGATCTAGGCTCAGATGGAAACATCAGGTCAAAGAAAACACAGCAATGGTCACTCAGAAAAACATCCTCTACACACACATTAACAATCTGCAGACCCAATGCAAAAACTAAGTCTAAAATATGACCCCTGATGTGGGTAGGGCTTAGCACATACTGTTTAAAATTAAAAGCCTCAGTTATTGATATAAATTCTCTTGCCGGACTGGAAGTGTCATCATCAATATGCAAATTAAAATCACCCATAATCAACACTTTATCCAGTCGAATTATGGATGTTAAAAAATCAGTAAACTCCTTAAGAAAAGTCCCAGCAGAGCCTGGAGAACGATAAATCAGAATACAATAAAATTTTTCCAAAGAACCGACTTCCATAATAAGCGCTTCAAAAGAGGGCACGTGTTCAGTGTTTGAAAGTCTGCATGTGTACACAGCAGCCAGTCCTCCACCACGACGGCAGGGGCGGGGCTTCCCAATAGCTAAACAACCCACAGGACAAAGCTCATTTAAATGAATGAACTCATTCTCCTTCTGCCAAGTTTCTGTAAGAAACAGGAAATCCAGCTCTTTCCTAGTGAAAAGATCATTAATAGAGAATGCTTTATTTGCTATTGAACGCGCGTTCAGCAAACCAATCCGACTCGGCGATGACAGGTCCGTCAAGACAGCTGGGAGCAGCAGGATTGCTTTCAGATGTCTCCTCCAGTCACGTGGCGCACAGCTTTACCGGCCAGACCCTCGCCGCTCCACTAGCGGACACACGAAGGACCGAGACGAAACCGATGTACAGGCGGCCCATCCATCAGGAATCCAACGATGTCCAGACCAATCACTATAACACGTAGGAGCAGTGGAGTGTGCAAACAGAGCTGCGCCACTAGCCATATCCCGCAGGATTGGAACCGGGCGTAGCCACCTGTAGCGCCGATATATACGAGCCGAGTCCCGTACTTCACGTTTGACTCGAACCTGAACACCCGCTCTACAGCCTCTTCTCCTCTTTTTAGATTTACTTAAATGGCGCAACAAAATCGGGTATTCCTGGGAGTTTTTGGGGCTCACAAATGGGGGTGGAAAAGTTTGTTTGTAGCCATCCCAGTCGTAAAAAAGGCATTCCATAGACTCTTTGATTTTAAAAAGAGAAATACGATCATAAGTCTTTACAGCACTAACACAAACACTATCCAGCAAAACTGAAATGACAGCACACATGATCAGAGCCAACGAAGGAACGGCAGCCCAAACAAACGCAGGTGCCATCTTGAAAGAAACCGATCATTTTTTTTAAACAAAATTCTGAATTTTAGTGGATAAATAAATTGAAATTGTAAGCTAAATTTATTTGAATAGCATTGTCTGTTATGGGGGCTTAGTGGTTACCACGTTCGCCTCACGGAGCTGGGGATTCCTGGTTCGAATCTTAATCTGGGTGGAGTTTCCAATATTCTCCTTGTGTCTGCGCGGGATTGCTCCAGCTTCCATGGTTTATTCCCACAGTCCAAAATCATGGATTGAAGGTAAATTGGCATTTTTAAATTGCCTAAGTGTAGTCTGAGTATATGCCCAGCGATGCATTGGCCTCCTGTCCTGAGTATATTTTCCCAGAACCCAAAACCTTCTTCCCTTTATGGGCATTGGGAATCACTCCCACCACCCTGCAACCCTTGTAGAGGATTAAGCGAAAGATGATCTCAAAATGTTCAAATAATGGTTCAGTTTCCTGATTTCAGTGCGTGCTGTTGTAATCGCACAGAGAATGTAAAACGAATCTGAAACTTTTTGTACAAATAGTTTCTACAAGCATGTTACATCAGAATTGTAACAATTCCGTTCATGTATAACCAGGCGCATCTTTCACCCATACATTCTGCCTCGAGTGTGTGCGCATACACGAATGTGAAACTTGGGAAATTTTGTGCATCTGCATATCAATTGCAGGCTAATGGCACCCTATGATTAGCCGGTGGGATGGGGGGAATTCAATAAAAGTCAGTCAGCTCCGTGTTTAATCACCAGTCAACATTCATCAGTGGAAGAGTTGGAGTGTATTTTGAAAAGATTGGTTTATGGTAAGAAGGGAGACATTGTCCTGTGGGCCAGAGTCAGTGCCTACAGTGTCACACTATGTAGGAGCAGTTGAGATAAGGTTAATTTACAGAGGTGAATTTCACTTGAATCCATGTTATTAGACTGTGGGAGAAAACCTAGAGGAAAGTACCCAGAAGAGACAGGAAGAACATTTAAACCTGGATCCCCAGTCCTGAGAAGCAAACATGCTAAACAACAAAGCCAACGTAGTGTCCCACAACATCATATGGACACAAATATTGGGAAAAATACCCAACACTCACAGAACCTTCTGGTCACCCTCTTTCTATCTACACGATAACAGCTTTCACACTGCTAACATATGACTGCTCACTCACCCATCTGAGCTGTCATATTGTAAAGTTTGTGGAAGACGCAGCAGTGGATGGCTGCATCACAGACAATGATGAGTCCATCTACAGACAGGAGGTGGAACAACTGTAGGGTTGGTGCAGAAAGAACAACCTCTGCATCAACGTAAACAAAACAAAGGAGATGAATGTGGACTTCAGAAGGGGCAGACATGCCCACCTCCCCCTACAAGTTGGAGGATCTGCATTGGAAGTGGTCTCCAGCTAAAGGTACTTGGGTGTTCATCTGAGCAACAACCTCACCTGAAACGACAACACTTCCAGTCTGGTAAGAAAGGCACACCAGCGGCTCTACTTCCTCAGACGGCTGAGGAGAGCCAGTCTTGGGAGCTTAGTCCTTACCTCCTTCTACAGGTGTGTGGTGGAGAGCGTGCTGTGCTCCAGCATCAATGTGTGGCATGGAAGCTGCTCTGCTGCAGACAGGAAAGCTCT
>JAOUQT010337718.1:0-13032 GCA_025769995.1 Xyliphius kryptos | reverse complement strand
ACCCAGATTGGGATTCGAACCGGGAATCCCCAGCGCTGAGAGGCGAATGTGCTAATCACTAAGCCACCGTGCCGCCCTGTATTTAAAGTTGAGTCCCGTAAGGTTTTAAAACTGAATGAGAGATTCTGTTTCTGTCTAAACCCACCGTTCTCCTCGCAGGTCACGCCATGCCCATCCGCTCGCTCACGTTCTCCCCCGACTCCCAGCTCTTAGTCACGGCCTCAGACGACGGATACATCAAGATCTATGATGTGTAAGTTTACATTTACCCTCTGAATGTATTTATTATGACTTTAATACGTTAAGGATTATATTACTGTTGGGGCCTTTTAGGAAATGAAGGTGTTCGTCTGTCTTCTCGCTTCATGCGGGTCCCATCCTGCACCTGGCCATGCATTTTAGATAATACCATATCAGTTTTGTATAAACAGTTTAGGGAAGGTCCGCCTATTAAGCTCTTCTGCACTACAAGGCAGCGATCCTCACAGACACACACACACCAAAATGTTGTAGAAAGATATTTCTAGACGTGTGAAAGCTGTTCTCTCTGCAGTGTGTGGTGTTTGCTCAGTTCGCACACGTGACGACTTTTGGTTTACAGGCAGCACGCCAATCTGGCGGGAACTCTGAGTGGTCATGCATCATGGGTACTGAACGTGGCGTTTTCACCGGACAACACGCACTTTGTTTCCAGGTAATTTCTGTTTTCTCTCTAAAGAAATGTAAAGGTAGATATAGACGTAATGTGAGGAGAACAAACTAAACTCTTCAGTATGATCATGACGTGCTTTGAGTCTGGACCCTCCAACTGGCTGCATCTGATGGATGAGGGTCTCATTTAGGCTTTTTAATGCACACGTGTCCTAAATGTGCAGCTTAAGTGCTCTGTGGTTTTTGGGGGCGGAGTCTATAAAGCGTTTTTGATTGAATGTATGATGTAATTCAGTCATAAACACACTGTATTGTTGTGGTTGCTTTCGTGCAGCTCGTCCGATAAGAGCGTGAAGGTTTGGGAGGCGAGCACCCGAGCGTGCGTGAACACATTCTTCGACCATCAGGACCAGGTTCGTCTCACACTGCATTGTGGGGGGGGGAGGGGGGTGTGATTTATTGTTTTTAGTATAAAGCTTTACGTGAGTTCTACCTTCGTAGGTTTGGAGCGTGCAGTATAACAGCACCGGCTCCAAGATCATTTCGGCCGGAGACGACCGGGCCATTCACATCTACGACTGTCCCATGTGACGCCGCCGTTTCAGATCTACGTTTCGTGGGGTACAAATTAACACTCGATGATTTTTTTTTTTAAAGAAGATTATCAGGGTCCTGTCCTGAGGTCCAATCAACAGACAGACTGGAACCCGCAGCTTTCCACTGATCAGCTGCAGCGTTCGGTTCACGAAGCTGATTAACTCGTTTGTTTGCAGTTTCCTGAACGTTACACTCAGTAAAGTCTTTTTTTATACAAAAAAAAAAAGTTGTTGGTTGTGTTAAAGATCGCTTTATTTTGGGGAGGGTGTTTACGTGCAAAACATCACTGAAGGCTTATATGATGATATGAGTTTATTTTTGCCATTAAAACTCCTCCTCCAGAGCGCCAAATACGGGCAACACATTTCTGAATCTTATTAAACTCTTTATCAGAACGAAGTGATTTATCCAGATGTGCATTAATGGACTTTTATCTGAACTTAATAATTCTACTAATCTGTAATTAATGGAGCTGGATGTGTGTCATCTTTATAGCGATTGGTACACGGGTGGAGTAGAGGGGCTGACTTGCGGCACTTGGCGTATTGAGATCGGCACGCGGTTAAAGTGGAGGGGAGGACGCAAGGCATTTGGCATATAGCGCGGGTACTTTGGCATGCAAGGCACTTGGCATACGCTTTGCGTATGGCGATTGGCGTGCGGGTAGAGTGGAGAGGATGACGTATAGCGATTGGTGCACGGGTGGAGCGGAGGGGCTGACTTGCGGCACTTGGTGTATAGCAATTGGCGCGCAGGTAGAGTGGAGGGGAGGACGCAAGGCACTTGGCATATAGCGATTGCCGCGCAGGTAGAGGGGAGGGAATGACGTGCGGCGCTTGGCGTATTGAGATTAGCACGCGAGTGGAGGGGATGACATGAGGCGATTGGCGCGCGGGTGGATTGGAGGGTAAGACGCAAGGTGGTTAATGTGAAGCCAACGTGTCGCATCCCGCAGCACCGCTTTGCTTCCCAAAAACTTCAAGATGGAATTTAAGAAAGTTCTTATAATGAAACGTGCTGATCACGTGCTCGCCACGCGGGCGCAGAACGGCTAACGTATAGTTTGTGGTTGAATGCAGAAGTCCAGTCTCCTCTTTATGGAAATGAGGGATTTGTTTATTGAACACTGATTTGGATCAGAGACACGACACGGCCGTAGACATCACATCTGAGAGAGATCACGGGAACAAAAGGAGACCTTGAACCTTCGGCCCGTTCCACAGCCGCCGCACAACGCCGGAGCAGACCAAACAAAAGCAACGAGGCCGCCGCCGACCCCCACCGCCGACCCCCACCGCCAGTCTGTGAACATGGATCTCTGAAAGTCTCTGCCGTTGTTCTACTTTACTGTTTTCCCAGCTGGCCCCGCCCATTTCCCTCCTGTCCTTTGAATTTCCACCGGATGTCCCCTGTAGATCAGCTCCTGCAGTTCCAGCCCAAAGAGAGGAACATCTGGACCTGACGCCGTGGTGGTCATCAACTTCATGAAACATCAGAAATGCAGGTGAGCAGCTTAATACTGAAATTAAACGTCTACGGTGAAGATCTTCATGAGTTCCTCGGTCTGTGAGCAGCATCTGAAGGACTGGACCCCCTCTGGCAGGGGAACAGCTTTGTACACCAAAAGTTTATAAAAGTGGGTGGCAGTTGTAAAACATTTAAAATCTATACGCTGTATATAACGTTTAAAAATGTTATAGAATGTTGTAATTCTATAATTAATTCTATAATTACAGTAGTTAGTGCATCCTGCTCCTTCTCCTCCTACATTGTTAGTCCTCCTGACACGGTTCTCTGATCAGGACCCCCCACAGAGCGGCTATTATTTGAGCGGTGAATGAGGCAACAGATGACCCGTCTCTGATTCGACATCCGTATGGATATAGGATTACGTGAGCGTGATGCAAACGTAATTCGTTTAGAATCGGTTGAACGATGCCCAACATTTTACGGAGACGAGTCAGAGCCGCAGGTTTGATCATTAGAAGTGAAAATGTAAAATTCATATCTGCAGTTATTCTGAATATCATTTTTTTAAACAATTAAATTAACACCTATAGTTTTCTGGACACTAGTTGCATCATTACGGGTGTAAAAAATACTGTATGTACAGGAAACACCATCCTGGAATATTAGGCCCTATCCCGTCCTGGATGCCCTGCTGGTTAAATCACTGAAGTATTCAATCATGGTCTCATTTCCATGAAATTCAGTTAATTCTAATGAAAGTTCATCTAAAAAAAATTAAACAATATATACCTTAAAAAAACCGCCCAGCTTCCACCGCGGGGGTGTCTTTCTGTCCCATTCTGCATCGTTCATTGAAATGCTCGTTTTACAAAATGAAGCGTTTTAAAAGGCGCCGGAGAGCAGAACGGGGGCGGTCCTGCCCTTCACCAGTGTCTGGTGTGGACCAGTTCGGGTCGTAGGCTGAGCCTCTTCAGGGTCTCGTAGCCGATGACTATGAGGAGTGAGGTGGGCATCGCGGAGATGACGCGAGCAGAGAGACCCTTGGTCAGGCCCCACGTACCCTCCTCCGCCATGAGCTGCTTGAAGGTTTCGATCACAGATGAACGACCTTCCACCTCGATTAAAAAAAAAAAAAAATATATATATATATATATATATAAATAATGCTGTTAACATTTTATTGCTTAGAGTTTTAAAAGAAGCGTGTGAGGGAGCCTCTCACTCACCTGCACTCTGGCTCTCACCACATCCATGGGGTTGGTCAGCGTGGAGGCGGTGGCTGCAGCCATAGGTCCAGCCACAGCCTGCAGCAGCAGGTGAGGGCAGTTAGAGGGAGCCAGTTTGGAGAGCTGTTCTGTTTAAACACACACACCACGGTGAGAGCGTGTGATGATCCAATCTGGAACGTAGTCTTTATTTTCATTGACAACATTCCCACAGCATCCCGCCACGAACTCGGTTATTTACACTGCACACACTCGCTCGCCCCCTCCCTCCCCAGACGGGGGTCGTATGAGAGCGCGCCTGAACCCGCTAACTTTCTCCTTTGCCTTTCGCATGTGAAACCGTCTGTCAGCAGCTTCTGTAAGTGGCTGGTTTTAGTATAAACTCGTTGGTATAAACAGGATTAGAATGTTGTGAAAACTCATAATGAACATGCAGCGGGTTCTGAGCGCCAACACGTTGAAACCGGTCTGCTCGCAATCGGATCGGGAGCCAAAGAGCAGAAAACTAATCATTCATTCATCTTCTTATTTCTTTATGAGGGTCACATTGGGGTTCCCCATGCCCATCCAGGGGAGAACACATCGGACACGCAGGACAGGGCGCCAATTGCTGGGCACTCACACATACAGACTATGGGGTCAATTTAGAGCAGCCAATTTACCTTGAATCCAAGTTTTTCAACTGTGGTAGGAAGCGGACACGGGGAGGACATGGAAACTCCACCCAGATCAGGATTCCAACCTGGACCCATGTGTGAACCACTAAGCCACCTGACCAATCGGACGTCCCATTCCTAAATGTTTTATCCTGAATTAATAATCCAGTCTCTAAAGCAAAACTGGACAATTTAATTTTCTTAGGGTGCACATGAGGAACTGGGACGGATGTGAGGGGCGGAACCAACACGGGGAAACCCAAACCTAAATCAAAAGCAGTAAATGCACTCGTATTGCATGGATGGTGTTCAGTGCAGCTCCATCTGCAATGCTTTGATTTTTAAAACAATACGTCTGAAGGTTTTTTGACTCTGTACCTGAAACCCACCACTGTTTAGATCCTGGAGCTCAGATGGATAAAAATCCCAGATTCCTGGTTGCATGCTCTTAATTTTAGAATTTAAAAGAAGTTATGAAGTGAGTGAGACCACTGTACCTGAATAAAAGTGATAGAAAGGCCACCACATGGCACTGTTGGGGATGTAGGTCAGCAGCGACGCCACGTAGCCCCTGTAGAAGCCCCGAAACCCATCTGCAGCAAAGATCTGCACCATAATGTCCCACGTCTGTCCAAAAGTCACCCTGTGCTTCGATGTGGCCGCAGCCATCCTGGATTTGATCTTAAACCGTGAGAGATGTTCTCCCTGGCCTTGCATCATAAGATGCTGGGAGACCACGTCGACAGGCAGGGTGACGCTCTGGGCGACCAGCGAGGCGCAGCCGCCGGCCACCAGGGACTTGAAGGAGTTGCTGGAGGAGTAGTGAGACACGTACTTCCTCACCAGCTCGTAGGTGGTGATGTACGCCTGACCCGAGACCAGCATGAAGGTGTTGACCATGAAGCCCCTGTACAGCCCCCACACGCCTTCGCCCTTCAGGATCTTACAGAAGGCGTCGAAGGTGCCGTTGTATAACGACTTCCCCCTCTGGACCTGCAGCCGGGTTCGAATCAGGGAAAAGGGGTAAATCGTGGCCCGTGTGGTTAAAGTCATGAAGACCCCCAGAGAGTAAAACTTCCTCTTGTCCAAGTCCTCCCATTCGATAATGTGGATGGTGCGATTCGGCTGCATGCTTCCTTCTGAGGACCGCTCCCTCACTGCACCTGCCCGTGAACCTACAGAGGAACCAAAGCATCCATTAGAACCAGATCAATACCAAATGTATATGTTTAATGCCGTATACACTTAAGCTATGTATAGGATTTAGTTACAGTCAGTGTCCATACTTGTATACCTCCTGTATTTAAGGCTAATCCAGTGAGCTTAAGGTGATTTTTTGGTTTCGGTGCTTCGTTGTGATTTAGTAGTGGGTCAATAAAATTTCGTAAAAAAAGCTGGGATAGGTCACAGTGATGTAAATACGAGCATATTTGCCTGTAAGCAAAACCCAGCGCTTCTTTTATCCAACCCAGCGGCAGAGTGTTGGAATAACAAGGGTTCCTGAATTCCAGGAAAATATGATTTGCGAGGGGATGGCACGGTGGTTTAGTGGTTAGGATGTTTTCCTCTCAGCGCTGGAGATTCCCGGTTCGAATCCCAATCTGTGGGGATTTTCCATGTTCTCCCCGTGTTCACGTGGGCGTTCTCCGGTTTCCTCCCACAGTCCAAGTAAATTGAATGGTCTAAATTGCCCCATATAGTGTTTTTGTGTGTGCGGCTGTGCCCAGCGATGAATTGGCACCCTGTCCTGGGTGTATCAACCCAGCGCCCAATCTATTCTCCCCCAGATGGGCATGGGGAACCCCACCGCGACCAGACTAGAGGACTAAGCAGAAGATAATGAATGGATGGATCGATCAGCCCAGATGTGTTTTAAAGAGGGTGGCACGGTGGCTCAGTGTTTAGCATGTTCGCCTCTCAGTGGTGGGTATTTCCGGTTCGAATCCCAATCTGGGTGGAGTTTCCATGTCCTCCCACAGTCCAAAAACATGAATTCCAGGTAAATTGAATGCTCTAAATTGCCCTGTATAGTGTGTGTTTGTGTGTGTGGCTGTAAAAGTGGCTGTGTGTGCCCAGCAATTAATTGGGTGTATCTGCCCAGCGCCCCAGACGGGCATGGGAAACCCCACCGCGACCCTAGTAGAGGAATAAGTAGAAGATGATGGATGGATGGATATCACGCATTGATACAAATGTGAAGCGCTCAGTGGTATGTTATTGTCAATAATGTCACAGCTGGACAAACGGCTCAGCCAATCAGAGTTGACAACCGTCACCACCTGTTTTATGAAGGTCACTGAGCTAACATCTGTTAATCTAACCTGTGTATGACCTCCCAAACGCTGCACCACCGATGTTAATCATGACTCTTTAGTGATGTCATTTGATTCTCTGTCATATGGGGGCGTTACGTTTCTCTTCACAGTGCATTATTACCGTCACAGAGCTGAGACAGGAGATGCAGAATGGAGAAGATCCTCTCATTTATCACTTTAACTGCAGCCTTCATCTGTCATACCGGTAATCCCAGATCCTTGCATGGTGTATTGTGGGTAAAAGGTGTAAGATTCAAATAAAACAATACCTATTGTTTTCACACAGGATGTTTTTCCATTGCTAGCGACGTGAATCAGAATCCTTCAGACGTGATCAAGAATGAAGATGAATATACAGTTATTTGGTGCTCTCACTCCATGCAGTACCATGATGTTATGCTTTGGTATAAACAATCGGAACGCAATCAGCTAACTCTCCTGGGTTATCTCAACAAAATCCACGATTATCCTGATGATAAAGAGAAGACTGATTTAAAAGGAGATGGGAGTAAAAACGGGACGCTCACCCTGAAACACCTGAAGGCGAATGACAGCGCAGTTTATTTTTGTGCAGTCAGAAGAGACACAGTGCTGCAGGACTCACAAAACTGTTACAAAAACCTTCCTGCAGAAATGTTTGCATTTACCACAACATGCATCATCTCACTATCTCATGATCATCAACCTTCAACCACAGTATCACCACAAACGGCAGTGTTTCAATACTATACATACTGCACACGTTATGCATCATCCATTTTTCCATGTTCTCAGTTCCACTTACTGTAAAGATGGACTTTGTAGTTCTATAATTATAGACTATAGTCCATCTGTACATACTGTATACATCCCTGTTAGTCTGTTCTAACGGTCAGGACCCCAATGGTACCACCACAGAGCTGGTAATATTTGGTGGGTGCATTATATCCTATCCCGGCAGTGTCACTCAGATGTGACAATGAATGTGACTCAGATGTGTAAATGAAACTACAGCAGCAATGCAGCACTAACACCCCCCCTCACTGCATCAGTGTCACTGCAGAACTGACCATAAACAATCCACCACCCAAATGATACCTGTTCTGTGATGCGCCTCATGATCTCAGCAACAGAATAACTTAATAAAAGTTCTTGATTATCTTACCGTGTTGTT
Organism: Xyliphius kryptos; assembly: GCA_025769995.1. Taxonomy (NCBI): domain Eukaryota; kingdom Metazoa; phylum Chordata; class Actinopteri; order Siluriformes; family Aspredinidae; genus Xyliphius; species Xyliphius kryptos. The sequence continues at coordinate 4,964 of JAOUQT010337718.1, read as the reverse complement.
TCAGCAGACTCCTCAGTCTCTATCCTGCTGTGTATCTGCAGAGTTCACGTCATATCTTTCTGTGATCGTTATGGTGCCAATTAATTGGCTATATATCTAATAAGGGTTTGTTTAGATGTGGAATATAAACCTTCTAATTGTCATGTTTACATCAGACATGGATTTGGGTTTGTCACGTAGTGGCACAAAGGTGCGTCCTTGCAGCTTTTGATCTGTTCCTACCACAAGGTGCTCAGGTGCCTTAATTAAGCCTACCTCTAATTACCACCCATCGCTGGTGGCTCCGCCCCCTCTCCCTTCTGCCACAAGGTTATACTGGATGGGAACTTTCATTCTGTGTTGAATTTGTATGTTCTCATTCTGTCTACAAAGGCATTTTGTGAAACCCAGGTTACACACAGAAACAAAAACATGCCGATGAGTGAATCAACTAAAATTAAGGTCTGATTGTGTTCTTAGTGTTTGTTAATGCATCTCCACCATCATGGTAAATTAAAGTGATCTATATGGTCTACTGTACTTACACACAAAGGAATTTGTCCTCCACATTTAACCCATCTGTGCAGTGAAGTGAGCATACGGTCCCGAAAATCTTATGTGCCTTGCCCAAGCGCACTTCACTCATAGTGCTTGGTGGGACCGGGAACCGAACCAGAGACCTTCAGGTGGCAGGGCTGGTTCCTTAACCCAAGCCTACAACCACCCCATGGACCCAAGTCCAGTATAATAGTGATGGAGAGTTCTTCTCCCAAACGGCTCCTAGTTTATTATCATCTGAAGTCTTGTATTTTTACTTTTACCTTAAATGCTTTGTGTGTTGAGAACCTTTTTTCTCTCAGAGCCATCGCCTGACAAAGCCTTCATATTTCAGCCGGCTCTTTGTTGGGAGCCGTTTTACAAGTGCTGGCTTTCTGAGCACCATGGCAGCAAATATTACTGGACACTACCTGGATTTCTAGAGCGGCACGGTGGCTTAGTGGTTAAGATGTTCGCCTCTCAGCGCTGGGGATTCCTGGTTCGAATCCCAAGCTGGGTGGAGTTTCCATGTTCTTCCCGTGTCTATATGGGTTTCCTTCAGGTTCTTTGGTTTCACCCCACAGTCCAAAAACATTCGAGGTAAACTGAATGCTATGAATTGCCCTGAATATTGTGTGTGGCTGTGTGTGTGAGTGTGTACCCAGCGATGGATTGGCACCCTGTCCTGGGTGTATCTGCCCGGCGCCCAAAACGCTCTTCCTTGGATGGGCATGGGGACCCTCATTAAGGAATAAGAGGAAGATAATGAATGAATAAAAGATTCATTAATAAATTAGAATTTTGACATATGCATTTACTTGCGGCGGCTTAGTGGTTAGCACATTCGCCTCTCAGCGTTGGGGGTTCCCGGTTCGAGTCCCAAACTGGATGGAGTTTCCATGTTCCACCCGTGAGCGCGGGAGTTTTCTCCGGGGTCTCCGGTTTCCTCCCACAGTCCAAAAACATGGATTCCAGGTCAATTGAATGCTCTAAATTGCCCTTTATAGTGTGTGTGTGTGTGGCTGTGTGAGTGAGTGTGTGTCCAGCGATGGGATTGGCGCCCTGTCCTGGGTGTATCTGCCCCACGCCCAAGCTGTTCTCCCCTGGATGGGCATGGGGAACCCCACCAAGACCCTAGTAGAGGAATAAGCTGGATAATGGATGCATTAACTTGCATGCAGCAGCCTAATGGAATAAAAAGTCCAACTTTTTTAATAGTTGGATTGCATTCTTTGTTGATTTTTTGAAATCAAACACATTGATTTTTCAAATTTTGTTAATTTTCAAAAATGGAAAGCTTATGGTTTCAAATTGCAAATTTCAAGTTGAAAAAGTAAAATTTAGAAGCCTACTACACGTTTTTCCGCATTATAAAGCCAATTGCAGGCCAATCATGTAAGTTATCAGAGAAAATGCACACTAGCTGCACATACCCTCCAAGTTTGGTGTCTGTAGAAATTATGGTCTTGGCTGCCCAACACGTTTTATGTGAAAAAAACAAGAAGAAAAAGAAACAATCGAGTTTCATACTTGAACCCCTAATGAAGCTTATGAAGCTGCCACTCTGCTACCCTCTTGTTTCCTTTTTTTCGCTGTACTGTGTGCCTTATACTTTATTTCTATATTTCATAGCATACTACTTTATTCTGGTCTATATCATTACATACCATTCTGTTCTCGTATTCAGTAACTGTTTTAATCTTTTCCGTACCACACGGACTACATTCCATCACGTCCCCTTTTCTATTCCTTTCTAAGGTCCCTTTGTTTTCGAACCTCATTGATTTCTTAAATAGGCGAGTGTTGACTGATTACATGTTAGTATATTACATGTGTACTTACCAAGTCGCCAGATGTAAAAAACAGATGGTAGAAAAACAATGGTACTAAATCTGGTAATCAAAATGATAGTTTTGGAAATACACTGGCATCCTCATGTTGTACGAAAAATCTAAATTTACAGACATTAAATGCCATTTCATGATTCCTGGCATTGTTTATGAACTTGAAAGCGAAAACAAGGCCGTATAATTACGGTACATCGTACGTCTGACAACGACAGGGCCGTAGCATGGCTCGGATATGTAAAGGTGTGTAATTGTGTTTGCAAGCGTGTAGTACATAATCATGTATGATGTAATTCATTGTTTCTCTTTAGTTCAAAGGAGAAAACACATGCGGCTTACGAGGTCATGATGTTGTTGAAAACCGGCAGAGAGATTTTCCACAAATACTGTTTTCCATGCAACTTTGCAGACATGTTGTAATAATCCCAGTCACTAATAATCACTTCTTCGTTTCCACAGGTGTTTAAAATCTAACCCATAGAGATACACCATGAACAAATGTATGCTTTCAAATAGGTTGGAACAGTTTGGGGAAGGCCCTTTCTTGCTTCCGCACAGATGCCTGACCTGCAGTTAACATCTTCGGTGAATCTGAGGGCGTAGTGGTTGCCATGGTCTTCATGTGTCTATGTGGGTTCTCTATAGATTATCTCTGGCTCCCACAGTCCAAAAAACATGGATTCAAGGTGATTTGGCTGGTCTAAATTGCCCCTATATGTGTGAGAGTAAGAGAGACCATTGTGTTAGCAGAACGTGCACAATTTTGCTCCTTTCCTTTCGACCTTGAGCGCAACCGGATTTTCAGACTGGGAGGTCAAACTTTTAAAAAACTGAGTACATATTGTCAGTATCACTGCAGAACTGACAATAAACAATCCACCACCCAAATTATACCTGTTTGGTAATGCTCCTGACCAATACAGAACAGAGAACCAACCACAGTCAATATATGTAGAACTAGAAAGTCGATCTCTATGGTTGGTGGAGGAAACAGACAAAGGAGAAAGGAGGCGTGTCCAAACTTTTGACTTGGACTATATATATTATATTGACAGTGTTGGCACATGGACTACTGACCAAAATGGTAAAATGTGAAGCTTTAAGCAGAATTCCATCCATCCAACCATTATCTTCCGTTTAATCCTCTACTAGAGTCGTGGTGGGGTTCCCCATGCCTATCTAGGGGAGAACATCTTGGGCGCAGGGCAGATACACCCAAGACATTGGGCGCCAATCCATCGCTGGGCACACACTCACTCACACATCCACACACAAACAATTTAGGGCATTAAATTTACCTGGAATCCATGTTTTTGGACTGTGGGAGGAAACTGAAGAACCTCCAAGCGGACACGGAGAGGACATGGAAACTCCACCCAGATCGGGATTCGAACCGGAATCCCCGGCGCTGGGAGGCGAACATGCTAACCACTAAGCCACCGTGTCGCCGTGAACAAGAGTCTTTAACCCCAATTACTCAGACTGTATCATTACATCATATCTGTTATTTGTCGATAATGATGTTAATGTAAATATGTACTATACTTTATTCAATGCATGGTCTAAATCATTAAAAAAATGAATATCTTTGTATTGCTTATCATAATAAATGTGACTTTTTGTCCATATATGATTTAAACTTGCCCTTTGCCTCGTTTCAGACTCCGTTTCATCAGATTAGTTTATAAGAGGTGTGAGCTGTAGTTTAGTATTGAAGTTTAATATGGAACCTACAGATAACTGCAAACCCAATGACCCTGACTATTTTAATAAACACCCTGTAAAACATTCACCACAGTATGTAATGACAGCGAAGGAAAAACAATTGTGTCTTTATAATCAGACTGAATCGTCTTTAGATCATGAATTTAAATTCATTTTACACCATGTGTCAATTCAGCCGCACACAACCAGCCAAACAGACTTGTATTCAAACCCAGTCTATAGAACTTTGAATAATCGCACTTGATTGCTCTCTGTAGGTAAAAAAAAAATGTGAAAATGACTTCATGGTTACCATAACCGACCTCACCCTCCATTATGTTCTCAAGTCATCTCAGTTCCCTTTGTTTACGAGGTTCAGGGTTCTGTATTAATCATCCGTTATGGACATCCATCCGTTATCGTCCACATATTTCTCTACGAGGGTCGTGGTGGGGTTCCCCATGCCCATCCAGGGAAGAGCATTTAGAGCATTTCATTTACCTGGAACCCATGTTTTTGGACTGTGGGAGGAAACCGGACAACCTGTAGAAAACCCATGCGGACATGGGGAGGACATGGAAACTCCACGAAAATCGGGATTCAAACCGGTAATCCCCAGCGCTGAGAGGTGAACGTGCTAACCACTAAGCCACGATGCCGCCCATCCGTGTTGGACATCCATCCATCATCTTCTACTAGGGCCGCGGTGGGGTTATCCATGCCCATCCAGGGGAGAACGTCTCGGGCGCAGATACACCCAGGACAGGGCGTCAATCCATTGCTGGGTACACACTCACTTCCACAGTTACACACACTATATACACACTATACACACACTATACAGGGCAATTTAGAGCATTCAATTTACCTTCATGTTTTTGGAATGTGGGAGGAAAC
>JAOUQT010337704.1:0-13032 GCA_025769995.1 Xyliphius kryptos | reverse complement strand
GTGGGAGGAAACCGGAAAACCCGGAGGAAACCCACGTGGGGGTTACGACCCACGTGGGGTTTACAAGTAGTTACGACCACAGTTTCTACCAATTTTTGGTCGTTAGAGAGTGCTAGCTCAGTGGTTAGGGTGCTGGACTATCAGTCAGAAAGCTGGGGGTTCAAATCCCAGGTCCACTGAAGTTACCAATGTGGGTCCTTGAGCAAGACCCTTAACCCTCATTGGTGCTCCAGGGTTCTGTTTCAACCCTGTGTCCGACCCCAACCAAGTTGTAAGTCACTTTGGATAAAAGTGTCTGCTAGATAACTAAATGTAAATGGCCCATTGGACAGAGGCTGCTACCTCATTCCTGAAAATATCCCCAGATAATCAATATACATGCACCACATCCCCCACTGCCAGATCTGTTTCTCTAGTTTCCTGTTTCCATTTAATAACACAGCCGGAGGAAAGTGGAAAGTGGAAAGTGAAAGTGGCCCCTCGGCTGGAACCCAGTTCTACTCTGCAACAGAAACACTCACTGGGATGGATCCTCTGGCGGTTGATGTGTCTCTCCAGTTTCCTGCGTAGCTCCTGCTGACCTCCATATTTACCCAGAGTTCCGTCATCCACTAACAGGAAGTGTGAGTGCAAGCCGTTGAGAATGGAGCGCTTGCTCAGTGGATTTCCCAGAGTCTGGTAGTGCCGCAGAACCTGGTGCATCAAGAGGGAGAAAAAAAAAAAAAAAACAGTTCCTCAAGGGGTTAAGAATGATCATCGCTATTTGGAACAGCTACCTTGACATTAATGTGAGATATAGGAATGAAATCTGGGTGTCCATACAGGTTTTTTTGTTAAATATTCAAAGTCATACGTCTCGTCCAAGGAGGTCACTGTGGTTTTCAATAAGCCCCCAAGGCGTGATCCCAATGACATTCCTCTTCCTGCTCTCGTGAGTACCAAAGGCTTTCACAGCATTTCCCACGTACATAGAGACTCCTTAAAGAACAAGAGCAACATGATATTAAGCATCTGAACGTTCCTCACACACGCAAATCTAACCACACAGCATCTCAAACACACCGGTGTTGAAGCCGTCAGTGAAGATCCACGCGCCTGCAGTCTCAGCAGCTGTGATCAGCCCCTTGCTGAAGGCCTGACCAACTCTGCGGGGTAAAGGGAAGTTCTCAGTTCCACCATGCACGGATATGACCAGCTTGGGCTGAACCATGTTCCACTCTCGGAGCATCAGACGTAGAAGTTGCTCAGGTTTAGTGTCACAGGACAGACGGGCGTACTGCAGGGCAAAAGATCTGCAGGGTAAATGTCCAGTAGTGGCACTTGGATAACTGGAAAACATTTTTTTTTCAAAAAGCCTTGACATTTAAGCAAACTGATAAATGAACTCTCTTTTCGACGGCTTAATCACGATTTTGGGAAAAGCCGCACATTCAATTTGTTTTACCCCAGATGCCCTGATCCAGGCTCTGTGTTTATCCTGAATTGGAACCAGTACTGCAAGTGCACAGGAACTAGGGTTGCCACCTGCCCTGTAAAACTTAAAATCATCCTGTATGTGGCAAACAAACGTTGCGTCCAGTATTGTAAAAATACAGGACGCGATTTGTTTATTTTTCAAAACTGGCAACCCTAACAGGAACTCTGAGTGCATCAACTCTGTCTAAGGGGTTAAAAATGTTCACCTTGCAGCAGAAGTGCTTTGTGTATATACAGATAAAATAGTTATGCTGGTACACATACGGGAACTAGTTTACAAACCTTGGCCCGGCAGGAGCTCTTGGCGCTACTCTGGAAGTCGATGGACCCAAATGCATCAGTGGGGCTGGATACGGTGTGCTGGACGACACACCAGATCTCCTGATCATCTGAAGGCCAAGAACTGAAGTCGAGCTCTTCATGCTCACCGATTAACCTGCCACAGCAGCACCTAAAAAAGATGTGGTAATGTTTTTGGTCATTTTTGTTTCTTTTGTAATGATAATTTTAATGATAATGATCAAGATAAATCAAGATGTTCATACCTCACAAGGTTCTGACAAACATGGCAAACAGGGGAGCACCTGAAAAATAAGGCAAAAGTGTTAAATTAAACTCAATGAGCTTAAAAAAAATTCCTTCAAAAAAAATTCTCTAAAATTAAGCATACCCGTGGTGGTCACGTGATGCAGGTAAGAACTTTATACAGTCTCTCTTACAAAAAGTATTTTGTATCCAGGATTTTCCACCCAACTGTAACAAAAAAACAGAAACACACAGTTTCTTTTTTAAACATTTAAGATTCATTATTTAATTGGCTGCCAAAAACAATTAAAATCCATCCATTATCATCATCATCATCATCACTAGGGTCGCGGTGGGGTTCCCCATGACCATCCAGGTGAGAACATCTTGGCCGCTGGGCAGATACACCCAGAACAGGGCGCCAATCTATTGCTGGGCACACACTCACACCCACAAAACGAGGCGATTTAGAGCATTCAATTTACCTGGAATCCATTTTTGGACTGTGGGAGGAAACTGGAGAAAACCTGCACGGGCACGTGGAGGACATGGAAACTCCACCCAGTTCGGGATTCAAACTGGGAATCCACAGCGCTAAGAGGCGCAAACACTTTGCACCACAACAATTTTCCTCATCAGATACTTTCTTATTTATCCCGTTTACATAAAACTGCCACAATGTTCAAATCTCACATTCTGAGCCGTTAATTTTACATTCTACAGTTTACATTGCTGCTATATTTTATATTCTACTGTATATTTCACTTTAGATTTTTTTTATTGTAATATTTACCGTGTAAAACTTTACTTTTTGATATTCCTTTATCGCTTTATGGTGAAACTGGGCCTGTGAGCCACAATTTTGTTTTTTGATCCTATGTATCACGTGATGCAAAATGACAATAAATTCTCCTATATATATAAACACAATATATATCAGATACATTTTAGAATTTCGATGTTTTTTTATAGTTATACAATTCTAATCTGTGTCTCTTGCTAATCGATTGTAATAAAATTGCTGCGGTACGTTGTGTTATATAGTTTTAAACAAGTCTAGAACTACTTTGAACTGTACGGAACACTGTAACACCGTACAACTCTGAAAAATAAATCACATTTCAAAAAGTAACTGAATATATTTTTTAAAAACCTAAAATAAAACTTAATTAAAGTTTTACAAACAGCTTTTTAACTGTTAAATGATTCTCTCACCTGCATGACCTCGGTTGGTCTGCACCCTGGCGCCTGTGGCAAAGTGGGCGTGGCTTCTATGAGCGGGAGCGAGCGCGCGTGCACTCGGCTCGTGCCGATGATTGATGTGACGTCAGAATGAACGCGCGCGCTGGATCGAGGCGGCCTCCTAATTACGTCATCGCTTGGAGGCGGTGTTTGGGAGGTGGACGGTTACCGGGGGTCGATTCTGAACCGACTCAGCGAGGAGCTAGAGAGAACAGGGTGTACACAATCGTGCACACAAGCCTACTTGCCCGCACGTGTACACTTCAGTGCAAATAGAACAGGATCCGCCAGCAAAGGGCTTTCCTTGAAGTTTTGGGGGGTGTGTCTATAAACGTTGTCTGTTCTGTCCAAAGAATCGAGTTCGGACTCTGCACAGAAGGACTGACCCGTAATCGAGGTTCCAGAAACGATCTGGAGTTTGGTCAGGTTTAGTTTGGTCCTATAGATCCCAAACCTGAAGTAGGGGTGCAGCTGATGTCCATCTTCTCCCATAACAAAATTTACACAAATTGGCCTGTAATTGGCGCTATAGTACGAACTATGTGTGAGGTTACATTTATTCTCGCACACTTTAAAATAAAAGCTGACCGCTGAGTAACTGCATACCGGTTTCTTTAACAACCAAAATATGCCATCTAGTGGCCAAATTACAGTACTCAATCTATTAAAAAAATAAAATCCCACTACAAATTAGGCCTGGGCGATATACCGAAAAATTTACCGACACCAAAATTTATAGAGATAACTGACATCATTTTGCTCATATCAGTATCTAAAAAAATTAAAAGAAAAGTTGTTTTGTCTTTTTTGTCGGCTGCGCTCTGTGCTCTCTATAGGGTAGTCGTGACTACGTGGCGATAAAAAGGGAATCGTAACATCAGTATAGCTGTGAAGTATTTGTCAACCTTATGCATTCTTTATTTTTGTGTATTATGTGTGTATTAAAATAATCTATTTATCGTTATCGAGGTGAACTGCACAATATAATCGCAATAGTGATTTTAGGCCATATCGTCCCAGCCTTACTACACATTGTGCCTAGCGGCACCCTGTCCTGTGATTTATTCACAATAACTCCTTCTTAATTCTTTGTCTTGATTTTTTTCCCTTACTACAAGTTGGCGGCACGGCTAGTCACAGCGGCCCCTCTCTCTTCGCCTATGGAGAGAGAGAAAAACGCTATTTCAATTCTTCTGTATGTCCTAGATATACAGTGGAATTGCCAAGGCATTGTACCAATACCAAAACATTTTCAGACTGGACACATTTTCCTCCAGAACCCAAACACACAATTTTGCAATTTGGACCTTTAAGCTACACCCACTTTGATTTTTGATAATTAGCAAAATTTGAAAAACCTACATTAGCAAACTGGTCCATTCTGACCGGCTGCTACATACAAATGAATCCATACATCAAAACTCCAATAATTCATTAGTTACTAAAAAATATGAAACTAAAAAACGCTTCACTCAAATTCTACAACTTCACACAAACATTCAGCATCAGTCCCTGAGGAGGAGTGTCCTTAGGGGGTGCTATAACAGCTATGTGGAGTTTTTCAGGCTGCTATATGGAAATTAGTCGTTAAGTCAAATTTCAAATTCATTCCTAATCTCCATGGAGACGGGTTAGCGATTTGAAAATTCAGAAACATCCAAAGTTTCTATTTCACAGCAAAACACACACACCATTAAAAAAATATGACTTTCCGTTCAGTCAAGCAGCTATATTTATTATTAGAATTATTATTCTGTAGAATTCTGGCGGGAGAAAAAAGCATCATGGCAAACCTTTAAGCAGTTCTGAGAGCAAAGTTAAAAAGTATACAATATTAATATGCATTTTATTAATAAATTGCTATTTTAGTCAAAAACCAAATGATATTCCAAACACACATCCCTTTACCAGAAGCTTTTGAAGAAAATACACTGATTTGTACAGTTGTTTTTACAGTTTTCTTCATTCCTTCACTGACCTGTAGGGTGTGTGGTTTATAATAATTTTTACTTTAATACACTTTATGCACTTTTTAATTAACAAAAACAAGAAATACACAGCTTACCATACTGGATCAGGTGCAACGGTTCATTCAGGAGGTCGTAGTCTGTACAGGTCGTCAGTCTTTGGCTATGTGACAAACAGAAACGCCTTCCTGTGTTCTTCCCTTTATCCTTGACTTGGGCCAAAGGTCTGAAATTTGACTCAACGTCCTGCTTTTATTTCCTTCGGAATGTCACATACCACAATAAAAAGAACGAAGTGCTGGTTATGGCAGAATTGTGGAAATGTATGCATTAAGAAACTGCGCACATACTGGTGTGAATATACACAAACCTGAAATGTTTTAACGGTTGAGTTTTAAAAAGTTACCGCGGCCTTTTTTATCAGTTATAATGTGTAATCAAAACCTTTAAATAGAGAATACAGTTAGCAGCACTGAGCTAAAGAACATGTTTATTGCAACTGCAAATGTCGATAAAAAGTGTTACAACAATGGTGATATAAAAATGGTAGACAGAAATAACGCAGCGGGCAGTTAATTTTAACCAGGCCACAACAGGAAGGGTGAGCAGTTCCGTTTTTATGTTTTATTCTAAAGTCCATGTGTTTAACCAGAGGAATTAAACTAAGAAACAAACCCCCCAAAAAATGTATTCATCTTGGAAACTAAACCACATCGGAAAAAAAACCTATACACAACACCATAGCGTGAATTCCGAGAAACATTTTGGGGAAAGGTATTTTTAGTTCCAACTTTAGTCTGCACCACATAAGGTCATAAAGCCCCCTGGGAACACTTAAGGTATAAATTGATCACCAACTGCTGTTGTGATTGACTTCACAAAAACTTTTGACTAAACCTACACAGATCGTTTAAAGAGGTCAAACCAGAATAAAGTGGAAGAAACTTTTGGGGTTCGACATCAGAGTATAAAGTTCATACAGATCATTGGAATCACGTCTCCATCGCTTCTGGAATGTTCTTTAATGATGAGTCTGCTGCGGAAACCTCCACTGCGGTCGAAACGTCATCCAGGAGAGACAGATCTAATTCAGGAAGAGGGTTCCTCCAGAACTGAAACGTGTTGAATTCACAAAGCTGCTCGAGGTCTTTAGAGGGCATTGCCTAAAAATAAAGAGTTCATTAGGAACCAACTCAAATCCAAATTTTATTTAATACATACAAATGGAATTTCTAAGGATACTTGAACCTGCTGATAGTATTACTACAACTTTACCGTCACTCTCATTAAAACCACATGATGATTATGATTTCCAAATCCAGACCTCCATGAGATAATTATTTTGATTTATATGTTGATATTCTTTTGTTCTCAATGCATTCCACTATCTACTAAATAAAGATTTTCATCCAAAATATTTTATTCATTGAGATCTAGGATGTGTTATTTTACTGTTCCCTCTATCTTTTTAAGCAGTGTATATATATATCTACAGTACAGGCCAAAAGTTTGGACACACCTTCTTATTCAATGCATTTTTTTCACGACTATTTACATTGTAGATTCTCACTGAAGGCATCAAAACTATGAATGAACCCATGAGGAGTTACTTACTTAACAAAAAAGGTGAAATAACTAAAAACATGTTTTATATTCTAGTCTTCGAAATAAGCACCCTTTGCTCTGATTACTGCTTTGTACACTGTTGGCATTCACTCAATGAGCGTCAATTAGTATAATTAGTAGTTCATTAGTATAATTAATAAGAATGCCAACAGTTTGCAAATCAGTAATCAGAGAAAAGTATATTTTTGTACTTTTAAACATTTGTTATAGTACTTTTTTTTATGAAAAACTGCAATTTATCCTAATAAAGTATTATGATAAAGACTAAAGTTCAAACGCCGAGGTGGTGTATCCATACCGGCCTGCAGTGACACCTAGGGGACAGATTAAGAAACTAACACCGCATGCACAGATCTATAAGGTTAATAATATGGTATGTTAGATGTTTGGTGTGCACCTCTGCAGCGGCTCTCTGTTCAGTCGGACCTTCGTTTGAAGTTAATGACGTCACCTGCAGACGTGAGCACGAGCCAGTCGATCCACTCAGGGTTCTTTTACAGCGACGCTGCTGCTCCTCCTCTTCCTCTTCATCCCGCCGCTGTGGTTGATGATGATGACCTTCTTCGTCGCTGCTGCTCGGTCTCTTTCTGCACCGCTGCCTCGTGCTCATGTTTACGTGTAACGGAGGCGCGTGCACAGCCTGCAGCCGCGTGTCCGTTCCAAGGCGACATTTCTTCAGAGGGGCCTCGTGCAGAGAGTCGCTCCCCGCGCTGCGTTTCGTCATGTTTTTTAAAATAAATAAAAGTAAAAACAGCTAAACCCGAGGGAATAAACCCACACGCGCGCAAAGTTTTCAACACTCAATGGTCCCTCTGTGACGCAACATGTTACAGCGCGTTACTGCCACCTGCTGCTCCGGAGCGGGATAGCAGACTCATTTATTCATTCATTCATTATCTTCCGCTTATTCCTCTATGAGGGTCATTGTGGGGTTCCCCATGCCCATCCAGGGGTGCCAATCCATCACTGGGCACACACTCACACAAAAACAACACACTATACAGGGCAATTTAGAGCATTACATTTACCTTAAATCCATGTTTTTTTGGATGTGGTAGGAAACCCACGCGTACACAGGAAAAACATGGAAACCACCCAGATTGGGATTCAAACCGGGAATCCCCAGCGCTAAGAGAAGAATGTGCCGCCAGACTCTACTACACGACATTCATTCACTCATCCATTATCTTCTGCTTATTCCTCTATGAGGGTCGCGGTGGGTTCCCTAATGCCCATCCAGGGGAGAACGTCTCGGGCGCTGGGCAGATACACCCGGGACAGGGCGCTGCTCTATCGCTGGACCCAAAACACACATACGATAGATTGGCGCCCTGTCCTGGGTGTATCGGCCCAGCGCCCGAGACGTTCTCCCCTGGATGGGCATGGGGAACCCCCCCACGACCCTCATAGAGGATTAAGCAAAAAATAATGAATGAATAAGTGTGTGGTAGCTCAGAAGGTTGTGGGTTTAACTCCCAGGTTCACCATGAAGTTACTAATATGGGTCCTTGAGGAAAGGCCCTTACCGCTCATTGCATCAGGGTTGCTGCATTAGCCCTGTGTTCTGGCCCCAATCACCAAGTGAAAATACTTGTAAATCGCTTTGGATTAAGGCGTCTGCGAGCCGCGTTTATCCTCAAAAACAACAATAACGGCATTTTACCCTCTTTTTTTTTCACCTGTATAATTTCTGCGGATTACGGAGCACATCGATCTTATCGACAGTTGATTACTTCCGCCTGCGAGTTCTTCTCCGGGATGATGGCGGACGACAGCACGCGAGATGCAGCTGCTGAAAGAAACGCAGAGAAAACATATCTTTTTCAAAACAGAAACAAATGTTCTCCTGAGGAAGAGGCCAGATTAGAGAAACAACACTTCTGGAAAATCATCAACGCCTTCAGATTTTACAGGTAGCTAATTACGCGAAGCATCAGCCATAAAGCCCTCACCTGAGGTTTACTCCACAATAAATACTTTTAATGTTACACGTTTAATAACAAACTTGACACATAAACATATAGTTTATCATATTTAAATTAGCTAAAATGTGTAATGCTTGTTTTAGTCGCTAGGTTTTTGGGATTTTTTCCTTAGTAATGCCTCTAACCCACAAACAGGAACTTTTACCTTAACGTTACTTTTTTTGTTGTTGTGGAGATGTTATTTACTTCAGGGGGATAAAAAACGACGTCATACAATATTTGGTTGAATCAGGTTTGTCCACACTTTTCTGGACCGAGCTCTACTTTTTCCAGTGGACAGGTCATTGTAATCTACCAGGATTTATCTTTTGTTTTTGAGCTTTAAAGTTTAAACCTTTTTACACACACCATGTTCATATTATTAGCAATACAGGGCAATCCACTGAAGAAAAAAATAACGCTATTATTCTGATGATTTGTATGATGGAATGGCGTCAGCCAGGTGTGAGGAGTCTGAACAGTAGCTGCTGACTCCTGAATAATCCCTATCAGGTATGAACAATTACAAATATGAAGGACTGGACTAAACACACAACAAACACACACTTCTGATACCAAAGAAGGACATATTGCTTTTAATACATTGTATACTTCTTTGTGTTTATAGACAATTATTGCTAAAAATCATTTGCAAATACACGGTATACTTTACATGTATAGACAATATTGTTGACATTTATAACCCTGGACATATTTTGCACCCCGTGCACTGTTTACTTTAATACATCACTTAAATATTTAGTGCCCTGTGTATTGTCTTGTATTGATTGCTTTTTTGTTTTGCACAAGTTGTTGCACGTGCACTTTTTGTTGGGTTATGTTGTTGCTGTTCTGTGTAGCACCTTGTTCCTGGAGAACGTTGTTTCGTTCCACAGTACACTCTACACTGCTTTATAGTGTTGGTATGACGAATAAAACATTGACACACTCGGCATCTTCAAAAAACTTTTCAAAATACACCTCTTACACATACACACACACAAAACTAGAGCCAGATCTAATAATGTTTTAATACTAATTATGATTTACATAAGTAGGTGGATCCAAAAAATGTATAAATATGTGCTACATTTTCTTATGTTTGGATACTTTAGCCAGCAAGTTCCAAAACTGCCCAGCAGAGGCGCTTGACTACATTTGAATGTGAGTTTGCAGGAGAAAACTTGGTCAGATGTGATATCTAAATCCTCCCCTTTAGCTTCTTCCATGTACGCACCAAACAGCCGTCTCTGCAGTGGTCACACCCAACTCGAAAATCGAGCGAGCAGTTTTTGTCGACACATCCATCACTTTGGGCCTGTTTAACATTGTAGAGCACATTTTCAATTTAAATTGGCACAATCACATTTGAAGAGTGAATGACTGGACTATGAATCGCTAAAGCGTGGATCGTTTAACCGCAATGATGAGTGCAGTTAAATTAGACACTCTCCTGCAATTGGCGTATTGGACACGCCTGGGTTAAATGGTCCTCAGAACTTTTTCCCATAATCATCATGATTTAATCTTATCTTATAATTTGGCCAAACAGCTTCACCTTGTTACAAAACCTACTTTTTAAAATATATATATAATACTGTTATTAGTTCGTAATTAGTTAAAACTGACACTACGGACACTTTACAAACAAATATACATATTTTTTGCAAATTATTCATTGTTGCATTACTGCACTGGCCTCATCTGGAATGGGATTAAATTGCAATTGCATCCAATTGTTTTCCTTATTTTTTGCTATTTAACTCTCTTCCTCCTATTATTCTATTATTACCATGTTGTGTTATTATTAGTATGTATCTGCTACCACCTGTTAATGTTCTTCATAATCAATATAGTTAACTATATCTAATAATCAGGTTAAACCATCTTCTCTTTTCTTCTTTTTCCCAAACCAGGATCCATGTTGAGGAGCGGTTAAAGCGGTGTGAGAGACAGTTCCTCAGCCTTTCACTCCACCATCAGCAGATTCTCTCGGATTTCCCGGACAAGCTGGCTGAGCTCCGGCGCTGTGCGGAGCACAACCATGGTGTCCTGGAGGCCATTGTGCACAACTGCACACAAATGTTCGAGAACAAGGAGTACATCGAGGATGTGGGTGATTCTGCTTTACTGTCTGAATAAGGGTTCACTCAGAATTAAATATGTTTCTAAAATCTTTTATTCCCAATCTGGACCTGGCCCTATCAAATACATTCAGTTTTTAAAAGGAAGTGAAATAAAATGCTCAATACATGTAAGTTCTCAGGTGCTGTTGCCAGGCCTCATTTAATTAAACAAAAGTAATGCAGCAACATGCTAATTTCTGTTTGGTAACCCTCTTTTAATAGACCAGCTTTTGATTATTTATGACTGAATTCATCACGGCTGGACTATTTGGTGATCAATATTACATTCCTGTAGTTATTGTAACTAATAGAAGCAGTGATTTTGTAGATTCCGGTAGAAATGTAACTGTAAACAGTGGACATGCCTGTTAGAGCAACGCTGAACCGCTAGAGGGCACCATTGTACCAGCATTACTGTAATCAATATATATTGAGCATTTTTGATGTTGCAGTTTTTATTCAGATGTTACAGCATCATTTAAACTTCTGCACTTTTAAGTATGACCCGAGAAAAGCTGGACCATCATCTACATTCGACATGGACAAGCTGAAATCCACCATTAAACAGTTTGTGAGGGACTGGAGTGAGGCTGGCAAATCGGAGCGAGATTCCTGTTACACCCCCATCATCGAAGAGATACAGAGGCAGTTTCCTCCTGAAAAGTGGTGCGTATGAGGGTTTCTGTCAGATCTGTACATGGTTCTAATCCGCCGTGTAAACATCAGTAGTTGTGGGGACTCAAGGAATAAAATCATCAGTATCGGATCAAATAAGAGCTGATTACAAAATGATTTACTCTCTGACTGACACCCCAATATGGTGATGTCATTACAGTACTAATTATCATCCACCACCCAAATGACACTTACATTGTTGGACCGGATCTTTAGAGAATAGAGTTAATAAGATGAACAAAGTCTGTAAGTGGAACTGATTTAATGGGCAATTTGAGAAATTAGGAAGTTGTATCTAATAAAGTGGCCAGTAAGTTTATATTAATATAAATTGCCTAAGTGAGTATGTTAAATGTTGCTGACTGATTTCTATACATTATATGAAATATTTTTGAACTCATTTTGCTGGAAAAGGAATAAACCATGTTAATGTCCCAGCAGCAACATCTCCGAGGTGAAGGTCCTGGTTCCTGGGGCTGGTCTGGGTCGCCTGGCGTGGGAGGTCGCCCGCCTCGGTTACTCTTGCCAAGGCAACGAGTGGAGCTTCTTCATGCTTTTCTCCTCCAATTTTGTTCTTAACAGGTATCACATTTCCTCCACACAGGTTATTTTAGGAGGATGTGAGGCGGGATGTACGATGAAGATTTAATAGGTTATTAGCACAGGAAACAGCAGTTACATTGTACTATAAAATTCTTACTCTCCCGGACGTATTAAATATAAAAACACAATTAAAGTACACTAAAATAAACATATTATACAGTATACGTGCTTTATACGTGGTGTATATACAGTATAGATAAGTCAAATGAAATCATGTAAAGTTCTACAAATATGACAAAAGTAACTTTCAGAAGCTACTTCGCGTTGAGCCAACCAAATATCCGATTATGCAGAATGACAGTCAATCAATCCATCATTATCTTCCCCTTATTCCTCTATTAGGGTAGCGGTATGGTTCCCCATGCCCATCCAGGGGAGAACATCTCGGGCGCTGGGCAGAATCTATCGCTGGGCACTCACTCACGCACACATCCACACACTATACAGAGCAATTTAGAGCATCCAATTTTCCTGGAATTCATATTTTTGGACCGTGGGAATGTTTTTGGAAACGGGAGAAACCGGAGGAAACCCATGCGGATGTGGGAAGAACATGTAAGCTTCACCCAGATCGCAATTCGAACTGGTAATTCCCAGCACTGAGAGGCGAATGTGCTAACCGCTAAACCGCCGTGCCACCCCTACTTAATATTATTTGCTATAATCTAAAAATCAAAACGGTAATTTCTTTTTATTTGTTTTTCATATTAATAGCGCCCCTAATGGTCAGTAAGCAAATTGCACCCACATCAGCCCTCTTGAATGTCTTGTGCCTTGTGAGTCTGTTGTTTTAAGAGCGCCTATCATTTTCCATTGTAATTATCATAC
>JAOUQT010337686.1:0-13033 GCA_025769995.1 Xyliphius kryptos | reverse complement strand
CCCTGGAGCAATGAGGGTTAAGGGTCTTGCTCAAGGACCCACATTGGTAACTTCAGTGGAGCTGGGATTTGAACCCAATTTTTAGATTTATAGTCCAACGCCCTCCCCACTGAGCTACCATGACTTTTTCACTCGGTGTCTCACCCTCCCCGTGTCTCACCCTCCCCGTGTCCCGCCCTCCCCATGTCTCCTGGCCTTCCCATGTTCCCTTGCCCCCACCATCCCTCACGCGGAGTTGAGTTGGAAAGTTGTATATTAGGTTAAGGAGCCACAGGGCTGTAGGCACGTTGATTTCTGAACTCCATTCATCAGACTGTTATGACAGTCTGAACGGGAACCTCAGGAGAGGATGAGGAGGAGCCACGATGCTCCTCTCTCACCACCCATGAACGGTTCTGGATCCTCAGGGAGTCCAGAGCGCCGTTCTGCAAAATTCAGAATCATGATCTCACGATGACCCATTTATTTGCGCGTGAGAACCGTCATCCCACTGAACGTGAGGGTCTGCGAGTCGGCGCGAGATAAGCCTGGGACTCCAGGGAGCAGGAGGGTGTAATATGAGTGACGGGACACGGACGAGGGAAACGAAAAAGGCAAAACAAACCGGTCAGCGAGAGAGAGGAGAGTTATTGCAGGACTTTTCTAAATTTCCCCTGGGTATTACTGCTACTGGGTTTATCGCTCTCTCTCTCTGTGTGTGTGTGTATGTGTGTGTGTACGCGCACATGAGAAAAGAAAACTGAGACTGAAGGAGTACATCAGGACCGAGGCAGAGGTGAAACAAAGCAGACACACTGATTGATTAATGCCTTAAAGCTTGCGGTATCATCTCGCACTGCGGATCGTTTAAAGTCCTTATTAAAAGTCATCATACCCACATTAATCTGTTCATCCCACGAAGGACTTTTATTCTATCAGCAAACTACAAAAACGTTTCATCCGCCAGTTTATTGACAATCGTCTCATTACGGATCGATTCACACGGCTGCTGGACGAACATGCTGCAGTTCCACGTCTGACTGACAGAGGGAATCGTTCACATTTACTATCCATACGTGTCCCAACATCTGTCTGCTGTCATAACCTTTACATCAGCAATCAGAAGAAACCACTGAACTGAACAAAAACCTGGCTTCCAGTCAGCATTCCAATTCCTCCCTATAATCCTGCAGAAAGAAGAAAGACCATCCCTTTAAAGATGTTTATAATAGAACAGTTAACCTTCAGTGTGTGTGTGTGTGTGTGTGTGTGTGTGTGTGTGTGTGTGTGGGGGAGGGGGGATGGGGGGCATGGTTGATAAATCGCTTCGCAAATGCTAACCGTGGACGTGCTGAGAAGCGAGCATCCCGCTGGATCTCCCCACGACGGCAAGCGAAATAAATCAAAACCGTCACAGAAGTCGATAACGCCTCGTCAAGTGGCCCATGTTTTGTTTAATAATGAAACACCGGGGCCGAGGCGCAGAGTCGAGCGGAACGACGCCGATGGAATGGAACGGATAAATAAACAAATAAATAAAATACAAATAAAATAAATAAAAAAAATAAAAACTGGATGAAATGTGGAGGCGTTTCCGGCCCGCCTGAGATAAGAGTGTCAGGGAGTGTAAATGTGGAAGCGCGGAATGAGGAAAACAACAAGGTGATGAAAGGGGGGAAGGGGTGGGGGGTGAGAGCGCACGAGAGAGAGAGAGAACAAACCAAAGGAAGACAGACGCTAAAGAAATGGATGCGGTCTCAGTGCTGTACATCTTCCTCCCCTCGTCCCCTCCATTTCCTTTCTCGCGCTCTCGCTCGCTCGCTCGCTCTCTGACTGATAAAGACAAATGTTGGAGAGGCCCATCATTTCTGCGCCGATGCCCCTGAGGCTCATGGCCTCATATTTCTCCCTTTCACTTGTTTGATGATGTGATTTTGTTTCCCTTCCGCAATAGATTTGTCCCTAATGGCTCTATTTACCCAAGATCCACCTTAGCGCCTTCCTACAGCCCTTTACTCATCTCTCTCTCTCTCTCTCTCTTTCGACACTTCATTTATTGACACTACAACAGAACACAAGGCCTTCCCCAAACTGGTCCCTTTAATATGGAGGCAGGACACTGTAAAGGGATGATTCAGTAATAATGATTCAGTGATGATGACTCAGTGATGATGATTCAGTGATTGCCCACAAAGACAATGAAGTCATGGTCCTCACCTGGAGCTCCTGGCATTTCAGGGGTCGTTCCACATTCATTTCCCTCCACCACCCACCCCACTCAGGGACCCCTGCCTCCTCTGATTAGCTGCAACTACCACAAAAAAGGATGGGGGGGGGGGGTAGGTAGCTAAACAAGGAGACATGAGAAGGAGCCCATGTCTCTCGGCCTCATTCGTTCATCCCTTTGCGTCTCTAACCCATCCCCTCGTTTCTCGGCAATGTCCCCTGTCGTATCGCTCAGCCCCGCCACCGGTTACTCCGTATAAATACTGAATGTATTTTAGAAAAACATGAAAATTCAAAAATCCACAGGTTGAGGTCACTTCACATTCCTTCATTTGATGGCTGGTTTAATCTGCAGCTATTTGCGGGACGGTGCGCTCTGTAGCCCGGCGCTGAGCGAATCCAGTGTGTAGGCCAGAGATTTCTGTGTGGTGATTAAAAAAACTAAATTTATGATGAGGTCTGAAGCCCCTTAAGATGCTTAGAAATAAATCTTAAATACTACAATCACCTGCAGTTTGAAGCATCACCACTAGATGCCGTTAAATCTCACATAAAAGACCGTTAATCTTTATGGCTAAAATCACAAAGCACAGCTCTAAAACTCTTGACTCGGCGCGTTCTGTTTGTTAGAACAGGAGAGAATGCAGATCACACGGCCAATAAAGCAGCGTCCTAAACGAGCTGTATTATAATGAGATACGAGAAAAACGAGCATTCAAGGCTCAGCGCTCGTATCCACCGGGTTTACAGGACAGTCTAACTGCAGCGTCAGAACTGGCATGTAAATAATACCCCCCCCCCAATTAAGTTCCTTTAAAACCTATAAAAAACTATAAAAACTGTCCAATATTTAGCACAGAAGCTACATCTGCTAACACAACGCACTAACAAAACAGAACTCAAGACAAAAATCCAGAGCAGCGATAAAGCACTTAGACATAATTCATCCTAATTACTGTCTCTGGGTGCAACGCTGGAAGGCCAAAAGGCTTAGCGGGGAGCAGGGGGGTTTCAGCAAGAAAGAGAGAGAGAGACACACACGTCAAAGTCACTCATTTTCTTTTCATCTTCTTTTTAATCTTCAAGGTAAAAATGGACTGAGATCTTAAAAATGAAGGAACGCCTAACTAAGAATGCATGGCACCCGGAGCGAGCGCAGACGCCGGCTCATTAGCGGGTGGAGGCTTCTGAACATCGCACAACCGTGCCATAAGGAGAGCCTGCACCCTGGACGGTGGAGTGGAGCAGGACGGACGGACGTGGAGGAACAAGGCTTCTATAACCCAATTTAACAGAGAGGGCATCATTCAGATGAGGAAGTGACATCATGGTGAGAAAACCTGGATGGGCAGGTCGATGGTATTTTGGTGACTCTTGAGAGGAACCACCCCAAAAACATAAGCTAGACCTGTGGCCCACACCATGCTGGCCATTTTTTGGGGTTCTTTAGTCAGAGTTCAGGTAAAACCAGTTTATTTGTAAATGCTTATTTAAAAAACTTTAGCTTTTTATATTGGAAGCTGAAGCTGTAACCTTTAAAGTGGGAACCATAAAATGAAAATGAATATGAACCTATAATCTGAGCAAAGTGAAAGGGATCTGTTGCTAATGTCTTGGTGACGGACTACAGGGGACACCTTCAGAGGTCTTGTGGAGTTCATGCCGCCATTATGCGACACTTTTGAACTGATGTTGCTACACTGTAATGATGCTGTTAACGGCTACATCAAGGTTCTGATTCAACCATGAGAGACAAAATGAGAAACATCCAGGAAATTACATTGTATGATATTTAAAGTATTGATTTGTAAATGCTCTTCTGACCTCCACTTGTTATCTGTATTAATTCATTTGTTTGTCCTTGTTATCTGTATAAAAGACACCTGTCCACAGTCTCAAACAATCAAGACGCCAAACTCAAGCATGGCCAAGACCAAAGAGCTGTGGAAGGACAGCAGCAAGAAAACGGTAGAATCTGTAAATCTACAATAGATAAGCAGGTTGGAGTGAAGACCTCAACTGTGGGAGCAATCGTAACTAAATAGAAGACATACAATACCACTGATCATCTCCCTCGATCTGGGGGCCAGAGCTCATCTCGTGGGATTAAAATGATCATGAGAACGGTAAGCAAAAACTCCAGAACTCCACGGAGGGACCTGCTGAATGACCTGCAGAACGCTGGGACTAAAGTAACAAAAGCTACCATCAGTAACACACTACACCCAGAGGGACACACATCCTGCAGTGTCTACCGTGTCCCACTGCTTAGACCAGGACAAGTTTGCACAGATGCATATGGATGATCCAGAAGAGGAAGAAGCAGATCATCATAAAGTTTTTGGTAAAAACTCAACTCGCCATATGTTTGGAGGAAGAAAAATGCTGAGTTGCATCCCAAGAACAGCATACCTACTGTGAAGCATGGGGGTTAAAACATCATGCTTTGTGGCTGTGTTTCTGCAAAGGGGACAGGACGTCTAATTCGTGTTCATGGAAGAATAAACAGCTTTGTGTATTGTGGATTTTAAGCCAAAAACCTCCTTTCATCAGTGAGAGAACCCTAACACAATAAAGGAGTGGCTCCGGAATAAGCATTTCAAGCTCCTGGAGTGGCCTAGTCCATCTCCAGACCTCAACCCCAAAGAACATTTGTGGAGGGAGTTGCCCAGTGACAGCTCCAAAACTCACTGCTCACTTAAAGGAAATCTTTGACCTCTGTCATTGCACAAGAAGGTTAGGTTACAAACTATTAAGCTATTGTTATTGTCCAAATACTTATTTTCCACCATCATTTACAAATAAATTATTTTTTAAAAATTGTGGCTTACTGTACAATACATTATTTTCCAAATTTTTGTTATAGACCGTGTTCTGTAATTCGGCCACTAGATGACAGTATTTGAAGACCTTTTATTATAAACGCATTTATGAATCAAACCTTTTTTTAAGCATTTTAAAAAGCAAAAAGATGCCCGAGGTTGTGCATTATTGTAAAAAAAAAAAATAAAATGTAAAAAAAAAAAAAAAAAAAAAAAAAAAAAAAAAAAAAAAAAAAAAAAAAAAAAAAAAAAAAAAAAAAAAAAAAATCACAGTTAAGAGTTGTAACTGTACTCTGCTTTGCGTCGTACCGAACATCATCTCTTTACTGTAATTCACTCACAATAATGCCACGCCCCCTAGTAACATAGGTTCATGAGAACACACAGAGAGCGTACGCAGGAATCGAACCTGCAGTGCAGTCTGAGTGCTGAAACGTCAGTTATCTTTGAGATGAATAGAAATGCTCACTCATATCAGACCGAAACCTTTTTGTTAAACCTTTTTTTAAAAAATTGCTATAAATGTCACTTTTGATTAAGTTTCGGATCGGAATCTCCCAAAGAAAAGCGCAGCTGATAAATGGCTTTTAGGCAGCAGATCATAACGGCACTGATGCTTATAAAATATGGCGATGAGGGGGCGTGGCATTACTGGGAATAAACCACGGGAAAAAGGTGTGGTCGCTTCATTAGACAGTCATAACAAGGATACTCTGTCAGGTTTGATTATGCAATGTGATTTGGTATGTTTCCCCACTGCTTTTTGACTTTACATGTGCCAGTGCGCCCTGAACCCGAGGAACCTGCTGCCCACAAAAAAGCAAACCCCCTCCTACAGCAGAGCATCTGGTGCCAAAACCCATGCCAACACGAACATGACGTCTTGTCTTTCTTTCCATCCATCTCTTTGCCCCCTGTCCGTTCCTTGCCCCCCATCTGTCTCTTTGCCCCCCATCCTTCTCATCATCTGTCTTCCCATCCATCTCTTTGCCCGTCTCCCCTATATGGGCTTATTCAGCACCGTATTGGTTAAACAGCTCCACAGCACCACATTCTGGAGATGTTTAGGGACAAAGAACATACAGGGACAAAGAGAAGTTGTTGTCATCCCCCCCCCCCAAATTACCCAACAGCTTCCATTGTCTGGAAGGGAGTCATATCACAGAATGCTTAAGTTTCATTTCACACCCTGCAATCAATTACAGAAGAGCGAGAGAGAGAGAGAGTGCAGCGTATTCCAGTCTCCAGGCAAAACACCTAACGGAAAACACATTACGGCGGAAGACAATGGGCTTTGTGCTGAGGAGGACATCGATCCAAACGCTTTTAAAGACCCGCCACAGAAGCAATTTAAACAGGTGACACGCATGCTTTACACGCCGCCCGTTTGCCACGGGGAGAGTTAAACGTAAACATACAGGAACATAATGAGACGCTGAGATTCAGATAAAGAACGCTGTAGTTCCCATAACAACCACACGGCGGTTTACAAAGCAAGGAAGAGTATTCAGTATTCACTCTACGTACGTAATAACTCAGCGAGGGCTTTCAGTCTAATCTGATTAACTCCACCCCCTCTGTGTTTTTAAGCTTCCGTGGCTTTGATTTCAGGGTATTAACCGTCACCCGGGCGGAGAGGTCCGTATTCACGACGAAAGATCAGGAACGGGGTGACACGGATCTGCTGACAGTCGGCTCTCCGTTTCTTCTGCCAATTACAGTTAAATTGGAGCCGAAAGTGGGCGGGACCAACACCACATGTACAACAATCCAAATCTTGAAGGAGTTCCTCCCCATTTTAGCGCTTTGAGAGACCCGAGAAACCCTCACAGTCACAGCCAATCAGAGATCAGCTTGTTACATGCGCTACGTGTTACGCCACACAGGTTACCCGCGTGATCAGTCCTCACTGCAGGGTTTAAAAGCGTCTTTGGTCTGTTCCGTTTTTTCAAATTAGAATTCCGCAAGTGCGATATTTTAACGTGGTGCCGCCCCCCTCTGCTTGGTCCTAACGCCCCCTTTCGATTCTTAGGTAGATTTGCTCTTACAGACTAAAAACCGGATCGTTATTCAGGCTCAAATATGGCGCAGACGTCACCGGACCACAGGCTGAGGATACGGTTAAAAACCAAGAACGTGGCGCGCCGCCACCCAGGTCGAAATTCATTAACAGAGATCCCGTCCATAAAGCAGCTGGCGTGCTTCGTTCTCAGATTAAACAAGGCCCACGCCATCTCACGCCTCATAGACGCGAGCTGCCTCTCGTTTACCAACATGCCGCTGTGCGCCGCGGCCAAGCCGACGGGCCTACAGATGGGTAGACCTGGCAAGCCGCTCGCCGGCCTGCAGCCCACTTGTACGGATGCCAGCCTTGGATTTTCAGACGAACGTCAGCCGCTGATGATGATAAAGACGGCTGTCGCGTTCCGAACCCACGGCTTCCCTCGTTTATTAAAAATGCCGAGTGCGTCGTGTATTTAGAGTTCTGCGTTCCAGTTTATGGGCAACATCATTCACACCTGAAACTTCAACTGTGTGAGAAAATCCATCCACACACAAACACACAAAGAGAACATACAAATCTATACACAAACAACTTTGTTAAGCGCATCCAAATGAAGACTTACATCAACTTCACTCTGCGCTCTGACTCCAGCCTTAGGCCTATCCCGGTCCCAGGCAGCAGACAACCTAAAATGACCCCAGTGTTGCAATATTGGTGGTGTTTTACACGCTTCTGTCCTTTGAGGTGGTTGATGTGGATACGGTCACTGAGGAACGGCGGACACGTGTACTCACCGCTGATGGTGATGGAGGCGTGGCCCTCCTCTCCCAGCAGGGGATTGGACACTCTGCAGCTGTAGGTGCTGTTGGGTTCCAGCGCCACCGTCAGGATGCTTCTGACAGTGAACAGCCCCTGATCATTGGCCACCAGGGAGGAGGTGACGTTTTCCGTGAGGTTCTGCCCACCACCGTCCTGCCACAGCACCTGAGCCTCAGGGTATCCACCAAACGCCGTGCAGGTCAGCGTCACCACCACGCCTGGCCTTGGGTTGGCATCGGCTTCCCAGACCAACGAGGGTTTCGAGTACGGCGCTAGAGAGGAACATAAAGAGGTGTGAGCCATCCTAAAGCTTAATTATCCTAAAACTCTTGACATTTTTTTGGTCCTAACAGGTTCCTCACTTTTTGGACAAATCAGATCCCTGTGACCAGGTCATCCGCCACGGCTGCAGAGGAGCCATCCCTGGTTCTCCACAATCACCCTAATTCCCTGAGCCAATCACAGCCCGGCAAACAAGGATGGGTAGCCGCGGTACGGCGGCAGGAAATGCAATCAGGAAGGTGGCGGGGAAAAAAAATAACGCTGATGTCAGAGAGGCCAGCACCCTTGGTCCGACTGACGCACACATCTCCGTGGAGACCTGTTTCAATCTTGCCAACCTCGCCATGCTCTGGAAATGCCATCTAAATATAATCCCAATCTGGGGCACTCACATCGGTGGGATCGGTTCCTTATCCAGGAACGTTATCACAACTTAATGAAATGCGTGCGCAGAAACGGATGACGCACCGAGAGAGATGCTGAGTGAAAAACGGAAATTTGGCAAGCAAGAGGAAGTGAGAACCACCAGGGGGAGTTGCAGTTAAAAAAAAAAAAAGATTCATTTTAAAAAGGTTTGAATCAAAGCTGCAGTCACCGAGATCACATGCATTTTCAATTCGGACTTTGAGAGAAGATACCAATTCACTATGCGTCTATGGATCTCTCACCTGCAACCTGCATGACCACCGAGTTCCTCCCATAGCTGTCCACTCGAACAAAGCAGGAGTAGATCCCCTCGTCAGCCACTCGCACCCTCTTCAGGAGCAGGGAGGCGTTGCCCGCAGCGATTTGTCCCGGAAATAAACTGGTCCGGTTGACGAAGCGCTCCTCCTGATCCACCAGAAGGTCCTGACTGTTCAAATACACGTGGACCATGCGCTGGGAGTCGGCCCGCTGCCAAAACACACTCAGCGCCGACTGGTTAAAGGTCTGGACCCCCGAAAAAGTGCAGTTGAGTATGGTGTCTGATCCATACAGCGCCACCACTGGAGATTCGGGGACCTGCACTTCCAGAGCTGCAGAGGAAAAGAGGAAGCCATGTTATTAATACACCTTTATTCTTACATCACCCAAAATATACAGACACAGTTCAGGTCTTACATGTACAGGGTTTCCTCCCACAGTCCAAAAACAATGTTTCATTTGTAAGTCGCTTTTGGATAAAAGCGTCTGCTGAATGACTAAATGTAATGTAAATGTTTCATGGTGAATTTGATGCTCTAACTTGCCCCTTCTTACACTCTATTCCATGATTTTATAACCAATCATTGTTTAATTTTGTGGCGAAGAAACGTTTAGTTTCATTAAACAGTAAAGACAGGTGTGCAGGCAGTAAGACCACATCCCCCAATAAAACGCATTCAAACGAGGTCCAAATTCTCTTTTAAATGTAAAGCGCCAAGGTTCTGGAGTGAGCGCGGGGATTAGGAGGCTCACAGAGTCAAGGGAGCTGCCGAAATATCAGGGATGATGTATCCTGAATGGGAGGGGCAGGGGGAATTAATTAATTAATTAATTAATTAATTAATTAATTAATTGATGAGCATTTTATTTATTTGTTAATTTTTGACAAGCCGGGTTTCAGAACTTTTACACACGGAAAATTAAAGGGGGGGTTTGAAAGGTTCACCTTCCTTGAAAAAATTGACCTGCTGGAGAAAACCCACACACACACTTGGAAAACCTGCAAAACTACACACAAAGAAGGCAACTAAGGCCTAAGAACAAATCTTTTAAAACTTTTTCAGTTACCGTTTCGCCTCCTAACACCACCACAACAAGCAACCATAGCAACTTGTTTACCATAGCAACAAGACCACTGCATATGTCTGACGAGCGTCTCTCTGTCTTTTACAAAATCAGAATTATTTCTTTTTTTTATTTAATTAAAATTTTTACAAGCTGGGGTTTTGTGCTTAGAACTTTTGCTTATGGAACATTTATCAAGCAGAAGGAGGTCATGGGCGATAATCAGTGTGTAGGTGTTTATGGGGAAAGAAAACACATGGGACAATTTTAAACATACAACACTACAAAGATTCACATCCAAAAAAAGGCAACTTATTGGCAGACATAGTCAGTCTGCGTGCCGAGAAATGGCGATAAAAGACGAGTACAAAATCAGATGGGCATTAAAGATTTAAAATAAATAAATATATTTTTTACAACCCACCCACAGTGTGTCTGTGACCCACCAGTTGAGTTGATTTACAGCTCAGCCTGAAAATAATATCATTTATTTTATCCACAGATATCTGACTGTCCAATCACGGCGCAGATTTCCGTCCCCGATTTAAGATTCTTTTCAATTCAACCAGTTTCTAGCTGCATATAAACTAAAAAACTAACTAGCTCACACAGCGTGGTGTGAATAAAACATTTTATTTAAAAAAATATTTAAAAAAAAGGAAAATGTGTCGGAATAAATAAAACTTCAGTCCGCTCTCTGCCACCCCCTGTCCTTCTGTCTGATATTCTCGATCCGTTGGTCGTGGCACGGTTCAATAAAGCCGCTCCCCCATCAGAAACTTTAATAACAGCAGCTCTGAGGCATCGAGGTTCAATGCATTCAGCTCAATAATGGACAGGAGGCCAGAATGTTGTTTCCATTTCAGGAATAACAGCAGCTTTTCAAACACACAGAGCCCCGCCCCCCACACTTCTCTCCACACCCCCCCAGCACACTGCTGTTTAAAGCACAGAGCCTCAGAGTGCGTTCGGCAGCATTGGAAAACACGGCGCTCAATACGAACCTGTGGAGAAACATGTCACAGGAGATCACAGATCATTAAGGCTGGAACCGTACGGATCAGCTCGCACCCGCAAAATATAACTACATTAATCATACAGGACGGATCAGAACGCATGCAGTCAACTGTCTTTAATAACATTCACTCATTAAACTCACTGAAATCAGAACGTATGGAACGGAGGAGGAAGGAGGTGGAGAGAAGAGGAGATGGGAGAAGGTGATGTATAGAGGAGAAGGCAGGAGAAGAGAGAAGGATGAAGTGGTGAAAACAGGAAAAGAAGGCAGGAGAAGAGAGGAGGTGGTGAAGGGAAAAGAAGATATAGGGAGAAGGTGAAGAAAGAAGGTGGTGGAGGGAGGAGGAGAAGGCAGGAGAAGAGAATCACTCATTAAACTTCATGTTTTCACTGAAAACAGACGGAAAAGAGGAGAAAGGAGGTGAAGGGAGGTGCTGAAGCGCGCAGGAGGAGGCTTTTAATTCTACAGAATGACTCGATTTAATTTCGGCTGATTTTTACTGATCCGATCGAAACCCAAATCAGTTCGGTTTTGCGGTCCCATCCTGATCCGATCCAGATGAATCCCATTTGTTCTGATCTCAGCCGAATGGAAATATGTTCTAATCCCATCGACTTCCCTTGATTCAAATCCACTCTGGCTTAATCTGCATGCTGTAGATCACAGCTAACCTGCTCCATAATGTGTAATCTGATCTACGCTAGTGCTAATTCAGTTTTAATCTGCTTTTATAAAATTCTGTGCTAATCCTGTCCGACCCAAACCGCTGTGTTTTCCCGATCCTCACCGTAGTGATGAGCCCGGAACGCGGAACACTGAATGAATTTATAATAAAAAAAATGAAACAAATCTTGCAAGTTTTAAAAATCAGATGACTGGATTCAGGTGTATAATTTAATCCAAATGTAAAAATAAAAGGCCTAAAGTGAAATTATACAGATCTGTGACATCACTCCACTCCACAGACAGGACAAGACATTTAACCAATTTAAAGTGAAATATCAGAATTACGTCAGAGAGGTAATCCTGTATGAGATTACACGGTCAGAACCTCTTACGCAGGTTCATTCAGACCAGTACCAGGTCGGAGTTCTCAGTACTAAAACTAAAACGGCATGAAGAGGATTGATTGAGTTCTATTAACCAAACTGAAATAGAATGTACAGACAAAGGTTTTGGGAAATCCAATCCACAGGATCGGATTGGGGAGCGTCGGTGGGGAAGGTCAGACACAGATGAGGAGCGGAGGATCAGACTCACACTCACTGTGAATTTTATTTTCAGCTAAAAGCTGATTCGTCAGCTGCACAATTAATGTAATGTCAGGGAATATAAAGCTTCAGTTTGACCATGTCGCCCCCTGGTGGACGGAACGGCAGTCAGTTTTATGTTTATAGAGTTATTGTTTTATCATGAACTAATGGAGTAGACGAGCTGTGCTATGGTGGAGAACCTGCAATAACAGCCTTAAAGTTGAAAGGCAGTTGTTTTGGAATGAGTGATGGCTTTGGAGTTCATATATTTAAAATGAACAAATTTATAAAATTATTATAGAGTGAGGGTTGGGGGCGATAAAAAATACGAAATGAATATAGTGGGAGTTGTGACCATGGTGTCCACATGGTTGCGTCTATACGTGAATTTATCAGTAGGCTTTCCAAAAGAAACAATATGGAATGAGGAACTTGCCAAGACCCCAACCAATTGTCCAGGGTTCGGGTTGCGAGGACAGTAACCTGAGCAGAGAGGCCCAGACGTCGCAATCCCCAACCACCTCTACCAGCTCAACTGTGGGGGTTCCAAGTCGTTCCCTGGCCAGCTACTTTCGATGTGCAGGAGTAGCGGCTCCACTCAGAGTCTCTCTCGGATGACCGAGCCCAGACACCCTGCGGAGGAAACCCATTTCGATACTCGCAATCTTGTTTTCTCAGTCATTACCCAAAGCTCATGACCATAGGTGAGAGTAGGAATTGAACTCCCAAACTTCTCCCACACGGCTGATTTAAAAGCAGTGTGTGTCATTTCAAGGACTTAAGAAGGATTTATTATCGTTTTCATCACATGTAGCGTGTACAAAAACAAAATTATGGCCCATGGACCCAGAGTAACTTTGTTCTTTAAAGTATTTGTGTG
>JAOUQT010337665.1:0-13034 GCA_025769995.1 Xyliphius kryptos | reverse complement strand
AAACTAACACCTTTTTCTTCTGGTGCTTGAGGTCACATATTTCTTGATGAGAATGGACTGAGACCATGTATATTTTTTATAGGACAGGGCAGATCTCCAAGTCACAGCGACAGTCTCATTCAGGCACAAGCACAGATAAAAACTTCAGCTTGAGACAATATAGAGCCACCTTGACCTCCTTGTATCTTAAAACAATCTCATTGTCCCTTGGGCCAGCTGAGGTGCTGATTGCATTTTATACAGCCTTTAGGAAGTTCGCAGAAAAAGGATTCACACCTTGAGTGCACTTGAGCCCAAAAAACAACCTTGGCTACTGATATGGTTTCCAAGAACTGAGAGTAAGAGGGGCGGCTCATCTCCCACCGTTCGTGCCCTTAGAAAACATCTCACCTTTTGTTATAAATGCATTAAATGCATTTGGCAGCCATTAACTAATACCACAATTATATACTTTTTTTAACTCACATGTGATTCATTTAGAATTATATGGTATAATATCTTTAAATCTTTCAGAGAATTTAATTTCATTACTGTTTTTTTTTTATTTTCTATCCTCTCTTTTTTCGATTATTAACTTTATAAAACTTTTACATGTCTGTACAGTCACATGGTAACACCTTCTATGAACGCTGCATTTATAATGCATTAAGTGCACTCATAAAACTTTAGTATTCATGACACTTTATAACATATGCCATAAGCCTATTTGACATAAGGCTTCATAACATAAAGTGGCCTAATGCATTATAATCTGAACACATTTAAACTTTTGGTTCTTTGGATGTTTAAACATTCTTACCTAAAACAAGATGATTACACTTTACTTAAAGTCTGTAAAGAGCATTTAAAAGCTTTAGTAAGGCATTATGTACTACTATGTATGCAGTCTCTCAAAGAGGTCATGGTGTTGTGATAAAAACAATGCTTTTGTACTTTTTTGCATTTTTGAGTGCTCAATCAAAAAAGAAAAAAAAAAGATCCTGTTTTAAAGATTTAAAAAAAAAAAAAAAAAAAAAAGATAACGGAATTTTTCTGTTTCAGTTTTTTCATCCAAAGTTTCACTGCAGTCACAAGTGATGAGAATATGATGGCTCAGGGCTAATTTTTTTTTACTTTATGTTGAATTCATTTGTTGTAATTTGTTCATAAAAGTTTACATGCCAGATTTAACAGAGCTATGATAATAAAGGCTGCACTTTTGTTCGTCCATTTACACATTTTGTGAAAATATAACAGTTTTAATCCATCGAGTGAGAGTGTTTTTTGGAGAGGTGGATTGAAGGTTGGTTGAACAAAGGTCTGACTGCAGAATTTTGAATCATTGTAGACGTCTGATTGTGAAAGGTGGCAAGCAACATTACATAAGTCAAGCTGGCATAGGATGAGGGCTTGGACCAGCAGCCGTGTTCATTTCAGAAAGCTCTGATCTTCTCGATGTTGTATAGAATGAATCTGCAGTAACATCTGTTTTTTGTGACCTGATCAGAGAGTTTAAGATGAGTGTCGCACCATGTCAGTAAGAAAGCACTGTTGTCTCAAAAAAACTTTTGTATAAATGTTCATAACCATTTATCAGGTTAATAGAGGTTCTAATTCAGACACAAAAATGTTCTAAAGTAAAAAAAACAAAAAAAAAAAAAAAAAAAAAAAAAAAAAAACTGATTTTCCAAAATAAACATGAGTCAGATCTTTAGAATTCTGGATTCAAGTTTTAATAAAGGATAAAACTTGTCTCGTTCACTCGTTTTTTTGGAAGCTCATCCTGCAAATTGTCACTGTTCGATACACATTATGGACTTTGGTTCATTTGCATCAGCAGCTTGATTGGTTATCTCAGATAAAGATACTAATCCTTTTATATTTCAGCTTATTCCACTTCATGCACTCTTATTAGTAAAATTCTCACTCTGTAAGGTTCCATTGTGCTATTTTATACCACTGTACACCTTCTGTTTGGTTCTGAATTAGCAGGAGATTAGAGTTTAAAAAATCTCTACACACTAGGACTTTTTTTTTTTAGAATTCCCAGTATTTCAAATTGAGTTCCTGTTGTCATTCAGCAGGCTTGCCATTAGAGACGATCCTGGCTAGGATCATGTGTTGTCATTAGACCTGCTGACCATGTGGCAAATGTTTAACGCTGACGGGAAAGTGTCTGTCTATTGAAATGCTAATGTGACCGAGACCAAGGGAGCAGCTGGCAGCCATGTTTCTCTCTGCACTGTTTACTCCAGATGATTAACTTCATTTAATTAGTCGTACATCTATCTAAAATCAGCTTCCTGGTGGACAAAACCAAAAAACACCAGGGAACAGGGACAAATGTGAAATTTGGTGCCGGGCATCGCAGAGCCTACCAACTCTTGGTAAGCCCAAAGCGGCGATATGTGGTCGGGCTGATTTTAGAGAAAGGCTTATTTTGCTTGATTGCACAGGAGCTGGGTTTGTTATCTAAAGGCCAAAACCAGCTGAAAGAAAATGGCATGGAGGTCCAGTGAGAGCAGTAAGCTGCCTTCTAATCTAACCCATGAAGCGTGCCAGCCTAAGAGGAGCACCATCAGGTCAGGAACTCTGTCAACACACATGTCCCAGGTGTCTGAGGGATAAGGATGCTATGCGCCAAGAGTTCGGAAAGTGTTTAACATAGTGACTTTTTTGTTCCTGTGGCGGAAGCGGTGAAATATAAGAAGGTAAACAGTGGAGAGCGATGGTAAACAAATCAATTATATTGCTCAAAGTTATATTTTAAAGGAATACTGAATATGATTGTAATCTTTACAATGTGTTTTAAACTTGATCAAACCTCTGACAGATGGTCTAAGTCAATAGATTTTGAAAGACCATTTACGTAGCCAGGCAACAACATTCCCATAAGTATGAATTTGAATAAACTCATCCTGAACATCAAAGCTGATACAGAATAAACCCAGGTCCAGGTCAGGTACCATAAGGTCTTTCTTTATGTTTCTCAGTCCATCTGTTCTTTTAAATCAAAAGACAGATTATTATTATTTTTGTACCAGGTACTATAATAAAGCTTGAGCATGAAACTGCTCAATTATATAAATCTGCATTGGGTTTCCTGATTTACAAATAGCAGGTATGATGTAAAAACACTATTTAAAAAAAATAAAATAAACTTGAGGGACAAGTCATTCTTTATTGAGTGAACCCTGCCATTTGTACTGAAAAAGCACCACACAAATAAAAATAATACAACCACTAATTTAATTTGTAAATTATGATACAGATTTTTTTTTTATAATTAATAAAACAATCAAACAAAATAAGTATTAAATATTAAATGGCTGCATTGATAACATATCTGGATGGCCGCTTGCTTGACACTGGATTTTACCCTGAGCCCCGTATCCATCCCCATGGCCTGTCTATGTCTAACATTTCATCTGTGCTTGTGTGCAAAAAAGTATTTTTTATTTTTTTTTTATGTTCCCAAACTGTACTCCTTAGGGAGCGTAGTCCTAGGGCTGATTTTTTATTTTTTTTTTGTCTCCAATTGCTCCTCCAAATTTTCTCATTTATGTCTTCCTCTCCTGTCCCCCTCACTTGACATTGTACATTTATATGTGACAAATGGATTAAAATGAATGAAATATTACAACTCTCAGCAAGGGGTGGCACAGTGGCTTAATGGTTAGCACGTTCGTCTCTAAGCACTGTGGATTCCCAGTTCGAATCCCGATCTGGGAGGAGTTTCCATGGTCTCCCCGTTTCTGCGTGGGTTTTCTTCAGGTTTTCCATGTGTGTGGATGTGTGAGTGAGTGTGTGCCCAGTGATAGATTGGCGCACTGTCCTGGGTGGTTTTATTGGCATCCGAGACATTTTTTTTCCTGAATGGGCACGGGGAACCCTCCCGCAACCCTCGTAAAAGATTAAGAAGAAGATAATGAATGAATGAATGAATGAATGAATGAATGAATGAATGAATAAATGTTTCCTATAACAAAAACTAAAAAAATGTCCCACATATTAGATACAAAAACATAATAACACTAAAAAAAATACTAAAAAAAATCATGAAATAAATCATAGAAAAGTTGTTTAATTTCCATAATTTCATTCAAAAAGTGAAACTTTTATAGATTATTAATTCAGGGCCTACAATTTAAATTATTTTAAGTATTTTTTGTTTATTTCCCCAGCTCATAAAACCCATGAAAACAGGAATTAAAGAAATGAAACACTTTGGAGAAATCAGGCCAAATTTTACAGCAGGGCATGAATGTTTTAAACATTAATCATCTACTAAACTGTAGAGGTGATGAACAAAAATCAAACTGCATGAGGTCCAATGTGAAATATCCACAGTCTTTTTTTGGGGGGCAATGTCCGGTGCAGGTGTTGGTAAACTCTGCTTTCTTAAATCCAAGAAAGCAACAATCTAGCAGAATGTTTTAGAGGACTTCATGATTCCTTCTGCTGAGGATCTGTATGGAGATGCAGATTTCTTCTTCCAGCAGGACCTGGCCCATGCCGCCAGAAGCACCATAACCCGCATTGATTCTCATGCTATTCCAGGGCCTGGGAGTTATGGAAACCCAGATTTTCTTGATGCTTGCTGTCAGCTCTTTTTTGTTGATGGGTCTGGTGCCCCTCATTTTCCTCTTAAGAACACCCCATAGATTCTCAATTGGGTTTCGGTCAGGTGAGTTGTTTGCCAGTCAAGCACTATGATGGCATGAGCATAAAAGCAGGTTTTAGTGCTTCTTGCAGCATGGGCATGGGCTAGGTCCTGCTGGAAGATGAAATCTGCATCTCCATACAGATCCTCAGCAGAAGGAATCATAAAGTGCTCTAAAACATTCTGCTAGACTGTTGCGCTGAGCTTGGTTTTAAGAAAGCAGAGTTTACGAACACCTGCACTGGACATTGCCCCCCAAATCATGACTGACTGGGAAGATTTTACACTGAACCTCAAGCAGTTTGGATTGTGTTCCTCACCTCTACTGTTTAGAAGATGATTAGTGTGGCACACTCAGTTTAAAACATTCATGCCCTACTGCAAAATTTGGCCTGATTTCTCACTTTATCTCTCACAAAATTCTCACTTTTCCTGTTTCCATGGGTTTTATGAGCTGGAGGCCCACATTATGTTAAAATAAACAAAGAAATTCTTTAAATTGTTAAAATTTCTGGCCCTGAATATATAATCTATGATAAGTTTAATAAATTACCTTTTTTGGAATGGAATTATGAAAATTAATCAAATTTTCCTTGATATTCATTTTTTTAGAAAGTGTATATTGTATATTACTGTATATTTTGTCATAGAAGCTGGATGTCTTTTTTAAATATCTATATAAATACTTTTTTTTACTTTATTAAAAAAATATTTATTTCTAACTGAGTCCTAAATGTTATTTTTTAAATAATTTAAAAGGAAATGTCTCGTCAGACTTTAACACATTGTTTTATAAAACAGATTTTCCAGTGGTTTTTGCAAACACAGCTTTTCTGCACTTTAAGTAGCATTCAACATACAAAAAAAAAAAAAAAAAGCCTAGTTCACACAAAAAGATAAAGTTGGGCAATCCTATTCCTGCCATCTTGACAAGTGGCTCTACCCAGCCAGTCAGGCTATTTACATATTCTGTTAGAAAATGGAGATTCAATCAAAGTGCATACAAGAGGTAGGAAATGGAAATGCAGCAGGTAAAATCTCCAGGATGAATGCAGATCATTTGTAAAGGACTTGGTAAAATAGGGAAATAAATCCTTTAATATAGGGCATAAACAGCGTGAAACAAAAATATGTGTATATCTTTCTATCAGTCTGTATAACTGATTAGTTATCCATTACCATCTCAATTTTTTTTCCTCTTGAATTCACAAACATCTATATGTACAAAATATCAATATGTACAAAACAAAAAGCCGTTGAGAAAATGAGTTCCTGTGTTATAATTGTGCTATCTGCACACACACTCCATTTCATTCACCACCGCTAAATGGTGGAGCTTGAATTGTGTTCAACCAGCCCAAGTGAACTCATGTTCCTCCATTCCTCTTTTCTCTCTATTGGTTCCATGTAGCAGCTGCATTTAGTACCATGCACAGACCCTGACCTAAAGGACAAAGGGAGATCTCTGGATCTGCCCCCTCTTACCTTCAATCCATCGCTCACCTTCATGAGTGTTGCCTGGTAATTCAATGTCATTACTTTAAGAATTGTGAATGATGCCCCATGTCCTGATGATAACTCAGCTAGAAACAGCTAGAAATACATTTATTTGGCCTACATTTCCCAAAACACATCTGGTGCACTTTTAGCAGATGAATGTCACTGAAATTCCCCTTGAAGAACTGTTGCCATGGATTCCTAGCTAACTACCCAACCCGGTCTTTCGTAAGAACATTCTTCTCCTTCCCTCATCGTTGAACACGCCTCCAAAGCTTGCACTCTCCCAATATATTCTGATTTTACTTTCTTTAAAATTGGCACACAGTTGCAGCAGACCCTCTCTCTTCACCTATGGAGAGAAAGAAAGTATATTTCGATTCTGTATGTCTGCTAAATGACTAAATGTAAATTTAAAGGAGTGTAGAGCTGTGTTGGATAAAATTGTCTGCTAAATGACTAAATCTAAATCTAGAGTCTTAAAGCATATTTACTAATATCTAAAACTGAACCTCAAGATTCCAGTTCATAATGACAAACAACTTTTATTTTTTTTAAATTTTTTACTTTTGACTTGTTAACTAAATAACTGTTTTATATTAGCTCCCTTTTTTTGATCCATATTGGGACAGTGAATCTTCATAAATCTACATTTTATAATAAGTCATTAAAACTTTAAATAAATATTTGACATTTGATATTTAAAGTAAGTAATATTTATGATGGACTTGTTCAAGGTCAGTAGCTGTGCGACTTTAACCTTAATAATAAATGAGATAACTTAAGAATTTTTAACATTTTTTTGGCCACTTAAATTAATTTTCGTCAGTTTTTGGATTTAGCTTTTAAAACTGTGGACGTTCAAGGTTGTAGTAACACATGGAAACATACTGGCTTTGCAAGCTAAGTTTTCTTCTTTACTTTTTAATGTTTTTGTGACCCATCAATTTTAGTTAAAATTTGAATGTTTAGTATGATCAAATTTACAGTATATACAAAAGTTAATAAACACAGAACTTATACTTTATATCAGGGTTTCTCAAATGGTGGGTGGTGGACAGCTTTTTTAAAAATGGTGGATCCTCTTTGTTGTTGACTTTGTATTTCA
Organism: Xyliphius kryptos; assembly: GCA_025769995.1. Classification (NCBI taxonomy): domain Eukaryota; kingdom Metazoa; phylum Chordata; class Actinopteri; order Siluriformes; family Aspredinidae; genus Xyliphius; species Xyliphius kryptos. The sequence goes on along the minus strand of JAOUQT010337665.1, from coordinate 5,787 downwards.
CTGGATTTTGTGTTTGCTTAATTTCTCCGCGAATAATGAACTCTCCGTTTTCGCTGGTTGCTTTGGATTATTGGCATGATCATGTGACGTATCTAAGATTTACCATTATCTTTATCATGGGACCAAAAAATGTCTCTGTTTTCAGTATTAAAGTCTAAATTTATATTCTATAAAATGTGTTTTACAAAATTTAAACAAATTAATTGGATTTACATTGATTTGAATAGAAATCAGGTGCCTTAGTTTTCAGATTTTTTGGTCCGGTTGTTTGCGAACGACTTAACAACGAAAACAACGGCTCCACATTACATTAAAAAAAATCTAATTTTGTACTCGTTTTCATCTTGAAATGTGTCAGACGTTTGCCGCATTCTTGTTACTTTGGCAACCATTATTCGTTTGCTGGTTATCCTTTTTAAATGTGTGACGATGTTTGGAGGCAAAATAGCAAAATTCAAATCTAACCCAAAGTATTTCAAATGTGGCTTTTGATTAATTGAGGATGAGTTTCTAAGTTTTTTTTTTTTTTTTTCAGTAATTGCTTTTAAATTTACTTTGCATGCAGATGTATGTTTACAAGTTTTTTGAAGTTATTTTTCAAAAATGAATTTGTTTAATTTGTGTTCTTTAAAAGTGGGTCATGACTTAATGACCATGAGAACATGTGGGCCCCGGGCTGAGACGCGTTGAGTTGTAAATCCCTGCTTTACATTATTATAGAACATGAGTTAATTAAAAAAAAAAAACACAAGTTAATTAATGATGTTTAAGTCTAAGCTCAAAAAATGTAAAATATTCCAGCAGCACCGAGATTGATTGTACTCATTTTTAATGCTTCAAAGGAACAGCATTGCACATCTCTGAGTTCAGATTGCATCATTTCCCTTTAAAGGTACATGTTGCAGTCTGACCGTACATTAAACTCATTGTTCATTATCATTATAGTTTAAATTGTGTTTAAGATTCTTACAAAGGAAACTTGACTTCTTACACAATTCGAAATAAAAATGAAAACCAATACATTTGTTACTACAGACAAAGGATGTCTACAGACAGTAATGCAGTGTGAATTGTTAATGCTAAATGTGTTGATTGTGCGAACAGACGTTCTTTTTTATCATCTGAAGTTTGTAGTGGTAGGGCATTAGGGTAGTGCTACGCCACAGGAGTGTTTTGGACAAGTACTGTCTTAGTTTTTTGCCCTTTACTGTGCTTGGATGTGAGTGCACGCAGTTGAGTTTGGGTGGTACACAGTGTAGTATGTTGCATAGGTTTGAAATGAAGGTGACGCAGCGTTGTTGTCCTTGGAAATGACCACAAAGAGTGTAGTGAGGTGGTAGAGGGTTGGGGTGCGTCTACATAAAAGCAGTGAAAGAGGCAGAAGCAGATATTATGACCCCATAAGAGAATAAAATACAATTTAGTTTTTATTTTATATTGCAATAATCTTTACTCACATTATTCATTCATTATCTTCTGCTTAACCCTCTATTATGGTCGTGAGGAGGGGGTGTTCCCCATGCCCATCCAGAGGAGAACGTCTTAGGCGCTGGCCAAATACACCCAGGAAAGGGTGCCAATCTATCGCTGGGCATTCACGCCCACACATACAGACAATAGGGGCAATTTAGAGCAGCCAATCCATGTTTTGGACTGTGGGAGGAAACCGGGGAACCCAGAGGAAACCCACGCAGACACGGGGAGAACATAGAAACTCCACCCACTCTAAGATTCTGGAGGTGAACGTGCTAACCACTAAGCCACCATGCTGCCCTAATCACATTCTAACCTTTATAAATTCATTGTCACACTGCATATTTTTCCAACGACATATCTCCACTCCAGGACACATTACTTTGAAGACACCCCTCGGTAAAGCTGGGTATTTGTTGTAGTCTAAAATAAAAAAGTGAAATCAGTGAAGTATTAAAGTATAACATTTCCATCCAGCTCAGTATTTTCATTGTACTCCACAATATCAATAACCTTTAATTCTAATTCTGTTTCTTTGTGTGCTTTATAGAGCCGTGACAAAATGGTGGACTGTCTGAGTCGAGTCATGGTGCACACGGCTTTATCCTGCTGGCAGCCGATGCTTGGACTGGCCCTGGTTGCAGTCTTCTTGGGTTCTGCACTCAGCTGCCCGTCTCGTTGCGAGTGCTCAGCTCAGAGTCGCTCAGTCATCTGCCATCGAAAACGCTACCCAGTTATTCCAGATGGCATCCCTATGGAGACGCGAATTCTTGACCTTAGCAAAAACCGAATCCAGGCCATCAATCCAGATGACTTCTCTGTTTACCCACATATCGAAGAGCTCGACCTAAGTGGCAATATCATAGCCTATGTGGAGCCAGGCGCTTTCAACTCCCTGTCCAGTTTACACACACTTAGTTTGAAGGATAACCGCATCAAGCTCCTCTCGCTGGGTGTTTTCTCTGGCCTTTCAAATCTCACTATACTTGATATTAGTGAAAATAAAATAGTCATCCTGGTTGACTACATGTTTCAAGACTTAAATAATCTCAAGTCATTAGAAGTAGGAGACAACGAGCTGGTCTACATCTCACACCGTGCATTTAATGGCCTGCTATCTTTGGAAAGTCTAACTCTGGAACGCTGTAACCTGACACTGGTACCCACTGATGCCCTGTCTCACCTCCACAACCTGGTGAGTTTGCACATGCGTTATCTTGGCATCAGCGTTCTCCATCCATACTCCTTTAAGAAATTATTCCGGCTGCGTCACCTGGAGATTGACAACTGGCCGTCGTTGGATGTTTTCCCAGCCAACAGTCTGCATGGTCTGAACCTTACCACTCTCTTTATCACCAACACCAATCTTTCATCATTCCCCTACCAAGCACTGCGCCACATGCTGTATCTAACTCACTTAAACCTGTCCTACAGCCGGATTCGGACTGTGGAAGGAGGCCTTCTGCAAGACTTGGTACATCTCCGTGAGCTGAGAATAGCTGGTGCACAATTAATGTCTATAGAGCCTTATGCATTTCAAGGTCTGCGGTGGCTTAATGTCCTCGACGTGTCCCACAACAGGCTGGACACCCTGGAGAAGGGGGTCTTCCAGGCACCAGAATCCCTGCAGATGCTGCTAATCAATGGCAACCCGCTTGTTTGTGACTGTCGGCTGATGTGGCTTCTTCAGAAGCGTCATTCGATCTCATTCGGTGAGGAGCAACCAGAGTGTAACACACCTGAAGGTATCCGTGGGCGCCCTTTCAAGGAGTTCAAGGAAACCCTGTTGTCCTATTATGTGACCTGCACCAAGCCCAAGATCCGAGAAAACCGAACACAGCTGGTGTCAGTTGAGGAAGGGCAGCCCGCCCATCTACACTGCAGTGCGGAAGGAACACCTCGGCCCACAATATCCTGGGTGACGCCTCGCAGAAAACATCTGACCAACAGAAGTCATGGAAGGGTGATGGTGCACAACAATGGGTCACTCTACATTCGGGCAGTGGAACTGCAGGATGGTGGTGTTTATGTCTGTGTGGCATCAAACTCAGCTGGTAATGACACATTAATGGTATCTCTGGCGGTCAAGAGTCTGGGCTCACTTTATGCCAATAGGACCCAGTACTACATTGATCCCAACAACACTGCTGCCAACAGTACTAATACCCCCAATATGACCTTTGGCTTGGACTTAAAAACTATTTTAGTTTCAACAGCCATGGGTTGTTTCACATTCCTGGGAGTTGTGCTCTTCTGCTTTCTGCTCCTGTTTGTTTGGAGTCGGGGTAAAGGGAAACACAAAAACAACATTGATATAGAATATGTGCCACGCTCGAAGTCTAACGGGGCCTCTCCTGAGGAAGGGGAACAAAGTGCTGGACCTCGGCGTTTTAACATGAAAATGATTTAGAAACAAAAAAGGTTGAAAGGAATCCCAGTGAGAACTTATGCACTTGTCCACCCATGAACCGGAACGGCTCGATCAGGCTCCGCCCAGCCTCTCACCGCCCATGTGGATGTAACCCTGAACTCTAATGTCAGAAAAGAAATAGTGTCAATAATTATTTTAAGTTTATATGAATTCCTCTTAGTAAGAGGATGTGTTCAGAGACACTTTGTGTACAGGACAGATTTGTAAAATCCAAGTATTAAACTTATTTGTTGGCACATTTGGCCTATTCACTGCGACTGCCCGACGAACCATAAACTGCTTTCTTCTTCATCACGATACATATATGTACGTAATACCTAATTATGTATGTGTATGTTAACATGTATGTCACTTTCTATTTAATTTAAAATGTTTACAAAATACAATGTCGACCATAATGTCCATTCCCCTCACAGCTGGAGAAAAACAACAGCCCTTTCACAAAACTGTTTCTGAACTGAGATCTAAGGGCTTGAGTGGCTTTCAAATGTTAATCCGAAGAATGCGTTCGCCGTTGATCTAACCCGAAATTACATGGTATTATATTTGTTTATGATACAGATAAAAGTTGAAAAAAAAAATCCTAGGAAAATACTATTTAAAAATTTCCATTGAATTTAAAGTGCATAATACAAATAAGTGAATATTTCAAAATAACTCAAGAAGTCAACTTAAGTTGCCAGTTTATCAGGCGCTTAAAATATACTAACCAATAAACTGGCAACTTAGTCTATTATAATTTTATAATTTTATACCTCTATTTTTTGCATTCCGTATAGTTTATGCTTGTATATGGACAACTTGTTTTTGTTTTGTTTTAATGATTTCTTTTATTTTCCATCAGGAAGTTAATCGGATGACAAAAGTCTTTGTCAGCAGTGACTTTACTCTTTCTTTCAACCCCAATTAATAAATTTTCACTTTGTTGTGGTAGTTTTTTTTTTGTTTTGTTTTCTTTTTTCATTTCGTTGTTGAATTGTTTAGATTGTAAACAGTTTAAATAAAAAAAAATATACATGTAAGTGAAATAAAGAATATTGATTTGTATTTTGATGTTACATCTGCCGGTTTGTTTTATTCACAAAATCAGTCATTCTTTTTCGTCATTATTATTCTTTAATGTTTTCTGTTTTGCCAACAGATCCGGCATGATAAAGTTCCTGATAATGGAACTTCAACAGTTTTATTTATTTAATAAATAGTTTTCCAAATTCATTTTAATCTCTAGACTGATGAACGAGGTTTAAGCAGTTTGTTGAGAACTTTTATTCGTCTTGTAGATCAAATATAGATTTTCATCCAGGAAGATAACAAAACAAAAACGCCCATCAAATTGCTTTTAAACTCGAATAATTCGGTACCCGAAATATGCGTCAGTGTCGGTGATCCTAGTTATGTGATCCTGTCGGCGAGCGCGCGGTACTCGAATTATGTGTCAGTGTTGGTAAGCGCGCGGTGCCAGAAGTATGTGATCCTGTTGGCGAGCGCGCGGTACCTGAATTATGTGTTTCATTTGGTGAGCGCGCGGTACCAGAATTATGTGTTCCGGTTTGTGAGCGCGCGGTGCCAGATTTAGGTGTGCCTGTTGGTAAGCGCGCGGTGCCAGAAGTATGTGATCCTGTTGGCGAGCGCGCGGTTCCCGAATTATGTGTCAGTGTTGGTAAGCGCGCGGTGCCAGAAGTATGTGATCCTGTTGGCGAGCGCGCGGTACCCGAATTATGCGTCAGTGTCGGTGAGCGCGCGGTGCCAGAGTTATGTGATCCTGCTGGCGAGCGCGCGGTACCCGAATTATGTGTCAGTGTTGGGGAGCGCGCGGTACCAGAATTATGTGTTTCATTTGGTGAGCGCGCGGTACCAGAATTATGTGTTCCGGTTTGTGAGCG
>JAOUQT010337649.1:0-10385 GCA_025769995.1 Xyliphius kryptos | reverse complement strand
GGGTGAGTTGAAGACAGTTCATAGGAGAGGACCCAGAACTCTGGACAATTTAGAGAGGTTGTGCAAAGAAAAATGGTCCAAGAGCCCTCTTTCTGTATTCTCCCATCTTGTGAAGAGTTATACTTGTAGACCAACGCTGTCTTGTTGGCAAAAGGAGGTTTTACAAAGTACTAAGACCAGGGGAGCCACAGCACACACGACTTCATTCAAAGAGATTTATTTCACAATGTGTGATTTTTTCATAACAAATGAAGGCACTTGAACGCACTATCACAGAGTGCGCTCATTATATCAATCTCAATATAATAACTAATCAATATTAGGAACATTGATAAACACACTAAAAAGCTGTCAAATCATTTTCATTCTGCCATCTTATATTTTAAACAATATTGTGTTTTAAATAAACTATATATGCTATGCCAAGAGAAAACGCTGACAAATGACCATGTGTGAGTGTGATAAGAATACAGAACATTTTATGCATGATAAAAAATTCCAAATCAAAATAACTGTTCAATTATTTTATTAGCATGACGCGGCACACAAATGCACCACACTCGCCTTCAAAAAAAAAAAAATCGGCCCCGCAGTTTGACTTAAAAAGCACCTTGTTATGTATAATATTATACTTTGAATAACCAAAAAACTGCAACACTGGCAATTTGACTCATTTGTCCACAGGAAATAAATCTCATTGCCTTTAACATAGTCACATTAGTCCTCCTGACTCCGCCAGCAACAGCGCCGCATACTTTAACAAAAAACAACAGCCACTTTGTGTTGTTGCCTCTGGTGGCCACACGTACAGATTCAACTGTAGCTTTATTTTTGTTCTTTGCGAACTGAGAAACCTGGTCTAAAGTTCTGGGTACTGGCATAAAATATTTTTCTTAAGAATAGCATGGCAATGTTGGGGCATTCTTACGATTAAATAATCATAATGCTTTAATTATTTGCAAGATTGATTCATCGTCTCTTCTCTATCTGTGACAAACTCTCTATACTATGAACAAAGTCATAGTAATAAATAAATATCTGCACCAGACACACCTTCAGATGACAAACAAAATGAAATAAAATGAAAAAAGAACAAATCAATATAAACTGTGCAAACTGGCCAGGATAAATCAGGTCTAACTGAGCAAGATGATGGATTTCTTAAGCGTTCTAAAATATATTTACTAAGATACAACGGACATGGAATTATCTACAAACAAAAACGTCCATCACTCGAATGAATTTTTCCAGGTGAAATGTTTGAGAATTTGGCTACGACTAGAGTAGGATTATTTTATTTCTAATCTTCATTCTTCTAAATGCAAATCACGTGACCATTCACATACTGTATACCAGGTATGCAAATGAAAACAGAATGCTGCTGAACACAGGAAACTCAAATAATAGCTAGCCTCCCAGATATGTAAGCAACAATTTATCTAGAGCGACTGAGCAGTTGAAGGCTAATGATCTTGTTTAAAATTGGCATTGGTGGGATTTGAACTTGTGTAGGTGATTAAACACCTTAACCATTAAGCTACCATTGACCCATGTCATTACAAAAGGCAGAATAAAACTGCACAGCAGCTGCTAGCAAAGGCTACAAGGTCAGCCATGTTTTCAAATTGTTACTAAATGTTGCATTTCTGCGATGGCAGTCAAGGCTAATGTTTGTTTTCTTCTGAAAAAGTGTTATGCGATGAGTGTGAAGAATCAGGGAAGGAAATTCACGGCTGACGAGACCCAATCAGGATGCAATGGAATGTCCAAGTATTCTTTTTCCCCCAAAATTCATGCAACACTTGAAATTTAAATCTACAATAAGGTCTCCATTAATGAGGCTTAAAGACCAGAGTTATACGAAAGTGAAGTGAAAGTAATCTATTGATATGTACACAGCAGAATTGGCCATTCGCATTTAACTCATCCATGCAGTAAAACACACGCACAATATTAAAAGTTATGCATTTCAACTAAAGCTTATTAGGGTGTACCTTTGAACTACACAAAATACAGTTCAGTGAATAAAGGGCCAGGGCGTGATCTCTGATGCCTCAGATTAGAACTGCATCAAGAACCATCCAACACCAACAGCCGATAAACACGGGCCATGAGCAAATCTTTGTCAAGCTCTGCAATACAGTGTTATATTCACAAATGCCATCTACAACTTTGCTATTGGAAGAAGAAGGAGCAGGGGAGGAAAAAGCCTTATCTTAACCATGTAATTAAATAGCTTTAACGTCTGTGACCTTGGACACATTTAAGATGGACCATCACACACTGGAAATGTGAGTTCTTGGAAGATGAATCAGTTAAACAAAATGGACGCAGAATGTGCAGAACCAAAGACAAAAAGGACCATACAAATTGGTCCCAAAGGCCAGCGTCTCTCAAGGGATGGGGCTCAATCAGTGTGTATGGAAATGGTCATTTACAACACAGTGACTGCAGAATGAATGCATTATTCAACAAGACAATGTAAAACGAGCTAAATTTCACTGATTAACACATTTGTTAAAACTTCTGACAACTTTTTCTTGTTGTGGATTCTATTTTTGTAGCAAATCATGATCACATTTGAATTTTATATCCCACCTCGCTAAATACGTAAATCTTACTAAACCTGATTCATGGACAGTTTCGTTTCTTGCATTGCAAAAGTTTTCAGGTGATGTGAATATCAGATTACAGTAGCATTTGACAAGGTGTAGAAAACATCTTCAGACAGGAAACCTTAACTGACCCAACTAGGCTTGCACAATCTACAATGCATGAAAAACCCTGCTCAATATGGCAATGTCTTGTGATAAACAAATAGTGAAGAATGCAGATTCATTCAGTTTTCTGCTTTAATAAGTAGGGTGTGCACTGATGTAAGGTTCACCGCCAAAACACACAACCCTCAACTGGACGGCGCAGAGAAACACACTAACCGGACTGCCTTTAGTAAACTGTGAATCCATTAGTAAAACAAACACATACAAACAGGGATAATATACACACTTAATTGACAGTATACCTTCACCTGGACCCTACAGGTGTGATGCACCCAAACACACACACACAGTTTTGCATGACAACCAAATTGTCCATATTACGGGGTAATTTAAATGTAAACATGCTTACTAAACAAAAACTATGCATTAATGCTCACAGGAACAGTCTCGCACAGTACCTTAACAAAATAAATTACAGGATATATAATCATGGTGTATGCCATTTACAGTTAACCCTAAATAGCAAGCTAGCTTGGCACAGAGAGTAAGAACTAAATAGTTATTAGATTGTTATATTGTTAAGAATTTCGCTAGAGTACAAAGAGACTCAAGAAGGCTCCACTATAGCAGGGAAACTAAAAGGGAAACAACAACCCCATGTTGTGTAAAACAAAACGATGAAACTTAACCCATATTTAATATAAATACACTACAAAGACAAGATGTTTAATGTTCAAAATTATAAACCATCGTTTTTAGCAAATATTTACTCATTTTGAATTTGATGCCTGCAACATCTAAAAGAGATGGGACAGGGGCAAGAAAGGACTGGGAAAGTTTAGGAATGGTCAAAAAAAAAAACAGCTGTTTAGAACATTCCACAGGTGAAAGGGCTAATTAGAAACCGGTGGGCGTCATGATTGGGTTAAAGAGAGCATTCAGTCTAAATCAGTATATTTGTAATGTCATTTCTTGAGTTAAATGGTTTCTTCTAGAATTCATTTAGTGATCATTATTGATAATGCAATTCAATACTGTTAGCAGCTGAATTCATTCAAAGGTCTACAGAAACATTGTCACTGGGAGGAATTACCGCAAAACTACAACCCAAAACAGGCTGCCAATGCAAAATGCTTCATCAGCGGGAAGGAATTTTAAACTGACCAGTCATTAGCCCTTAACCCACCCGAGTATGCATATTTTACCTCCTGAAGAGGAAAGAAACGGAAAGAACCTGAAGTATAAGTCTGGAATAAAAAAGGCTCCCAGATTTAAACAATGTCCCAGTACTTCTGGACACTTAACAACTGGGTGTTCTGTCATAACTGCCATGTTGTGTAAGACACATCCACTGAAAAATATATTTTTTAAATTACATTTTGCTCCATAATCTCATTGATATTCTGACCTCAGAGCTAAATGTTTTCAGTGTATGGCTAAAACAAACAAAATAGCATTAAGGCCTTGAACATTCCAACTGTTTCAGAGATAACTGCATATAGTTAAGTGGGTTAATACAGAGACATGGTGCGTTCATAGAAATTATCAAATACTGATAAAGTTCCTGATGAATAATATGTTTGCACATCTGCCAAAATCAGCGTGGTGAAGAAGAATGCTGCACACATTCCAAAGGGTTTGATTACACTTACACCACAATAATTTAATAAAAATCATGCTCTAATAAATCAAAACATTTTACATTACACTATGCTCTTGGTCCCATGGAATGACTACAGCTTAACCTTTAAATCATACTGTGAGACACAGTAATGTACGTATTGACCACTGTACATAGCACCCATGCATTTATTGGAACCATTAGCAATAGCAAAAACAGTAAGAAAGTTGTAAATAGAAAGGTCAAGGTGGCATAGAGCGGTATGAAAAAGTTTGGGCACCTCTGATAATTTTCATGATTTTACTAAATTATTGGATGTTCAGATCAGCAATTTCAGTTAAATATATCATATAGCAGACTAAAACTAGAAAATTAGGCAGGTGTATACATTTGGGCACCCTAGCAGAAAAAAAAACCCACATTAACATTCAATAGAACCTCCATTTGCAGAAATAACAGCCTCTAAACGCTTCCTATAGCATCCAATGAGAGTCTGGTTGAAGGTATTTTGAACCATTCTTTACCAAACATCTCAAGTTCAGTCAGTTTGATGGTGTCCGAGCATAGACAGCCTGCTTTAAAAAAAATATCACAGCACAGATTTCCAATAATATTTAAGTCTGGGAACTGAGATTACCACTCCAGAACGTTGCCCTTGTTTCTCTGCATGAATGCCCAAGTAGATTTTGAGCAGCGTTTAGGATGGCTGTCTTGTTGAAGTAACCAGCCCCAGTATAACAAACTTCGTCAATGATTTATGAAATTGTTCTGAAGAATCTGCTGATATTGACTGGAATCCATGCGACCCCCAACTTTGATAATAATAATTGATACTTTATTGATCCCCATAGAGAATTTGTTCTCTGCATTTAACCCATCTAGGGCCGAGCACCTGGAGCAGTGTGATGCCCCGTTGAGGCGCGCGGGGAGCAGTTGGGTGTCTTGCTCAACAGCACTTCATCCATGACTTTCCTAGAGTGGGGTTTGAACCAGTGAGCTCTTGGTCCCCCAGCCCTTTTTCCTATCCATTAAGCCAGGGCTGACCCCAAAACCTGTGAAGCAGTACTCTTACTGTTGAACTACAAACAAATCTCTGGCAGCGGTGGGATTCGAACCCACGCCCCGAAGAGACTTTAACAAGATTCCCAGTACCTGCACTGGCCACAAGGCCCCACAGCATTATAGAAACACCACCAAATTTTAATTTCATCAGTTCACAGTACCTTATTTCAAAATTATGCTGGCTTGTTCAAATGTGCTGTAGTATACCTCAAGCCACGCTGTTTGTAGTGTGTGTGTGTGTGTGTGTGTGCAAAAAAGGCTTCTTCTGCATTACTCCCAGATACATCCTCTACTTGTGCAAAGTGTGCTAGATAGTTGAACAATGCACAGTGACACCATCTGCAGCAAGATCAAGTAGGTCTTTGGAGCTGGTCTGTGGATTGACTATGACCGTTCGTTTGCTCTATGATGTATTTAACTGAAATTGCCGATCCGTACAACCAATGATTTGTAAAGGAAAAATTATAAAAATAATCAGGGGTGGCAAAAAATAAAATTAAAAAAAATAAATAAAAGTGGCTGCACAGTAGCGTAGTGGTCTCCCGTCTAATTCCCCTTCTTGCAGCCAGCCGATGGTGCTACCCTCTGTGCCACACTGATTCCGCCTTTCAGCTTTTTCTCTTAAGGTAGGACAATTTTGCATTTTTCAATTCACATAGCATGCATGTCTTTGGACAATAGGGGGAAACCGGAGTTCCCGGAAGAAACCCATGCAAACATGGGGAGAACATGCAACCTTCACATAGTAATTTCCCAGGTCGGGAATCGAACCCGAGTCTTTCTTGCTGTGAGGTTACAGCACTACAACTGCACCACTGAGCCGCACTGATAAGTATTAACATAAAAAGAAAATCAAAATATTACAAAATAGCTGAGCTGAATCAGTAATTTAGCGCCATGTTTAATTTTATGGGATATCCAAGAGACAAATTACGTCCTGTTATTAAACATTTTTAACTGAATAATCACTTTCTATTAAGACAAATGAGACAAATAAATTGAAGTTCAACATGCTTTGGGGAAACCAAAATACACATAATTGCACATTATAAATCCTAAAACATTTTCTTTATTAAATAACAGGTTCTGGAATCCATTTACTGCTAGGAAGAAGAATGCCTGGCACACCCAGCCTTCATGTCTTAAAAAAAAATAAATAAATGAAGAATTCAATTGCGACGTGATGTAACAAACTGAAAATTGCAACAAGATGCATTTAAGCTGAATTTTAAATATTTGATTAATACATAAAAAGCAAGTGACTTCTGTCAGGGGAAAAAAAAGGTCCAGCTGTGCATCGATGTGATTCAGCCATAGAGTTTTTCTGGGTACGTTAATAAGCTCTGCTGTGATTGGCTGGTTTAAAGCAAAGCAGCGTAATTTTATGCTTTCTGGAACAAATTTAAGCTCCAAATTTATGGAGTGAGATCAGAGTCTTTTATGAGCTCGCATACAAAGGAAAAAGTCTTGGATCTCTGAAGCCAGCTCATGAAAAATAGGAGAAAGTAAATGTTGCATTTATATTTTTGTTCAATATATAGTACGATTCACTTTTTGCGCGCTCGTTGCATGCAACTTGTTCGATATGAGAAACATTGCACGCACACAGATGAACATTGTGCACGGGAAAATGATCTCATGCCATACAAATTCAAACAAAATAATAGCAGTCATAAATTGATTCGAACATGGCAAGTTATTTTAAAATGCTGGATTCATCAGGTAATGTTCCTCGATGTTAATACAGCTAGCTAGGTCATACAGCTAGCACACCATGAGTAACTAAACCTCATACTTTCAGATTATTCTCAAGAGATCTTCAGCTCCGATCATCAAAGCATCACCGTTGTAATGCTGCTGCAATTTCTATCCGACTTTGTGTCATTCTTCTGTCAAATGTATATGGCTGAAATGACAATAAAACTACTTGAGACTTCTGTTGCACATTCACAAACCGAGGTGGTCCTGACTGCAGCGGAGTACATTTTGGATTATTGACTCCACATCTTCTTCGTCTTTCAACCTCTCCCTTAATCAGGGGTCGCCACAGCAAGTCAATCATTAAAAAACTTGCATCATTGATTTGGGAAATGTTTTACGCCAAATGCCCTTCCTGACGCAACCCTCACAATTTACCCGGGCCTGGGACGGCACTAGAAATACACTGGGTTGTGCTCTCTAGGATCTAGGAATCTTTTAAACCTAAAATAGTTATTTTCAGGCAGAGATTCGTTTGTTGTGTCAGACAGGCATTATACTAGCTACTTGTTTTTGTTCTCAACAGCAAAAAAAGTAAATAAATGTAGCTAGCCAACTATAAAGATCTGGCTCCACGCTCAAAATGGATAAATTCACACAGTACTTTGCAGTGAATCATAAATTAGAAACTGCCCCTTTCTGTCCAATATCAAATGCTGCACTATACTGTCCATTGGACAGTACAACATTGGAGAAACTCCAGAGAAAACACATCTAGCATACTTACAACTTGTCCAGAATCTTGTTAAAGTATAACTTCAGCTATGCCTCCTGATCACACGGTTCTTTGAAAAGGTCATGAAAAAAACTTGCCCTTCACAGCCTGGAACCAAACATAAGTTTCATTAGATTAGGAATAACCAATAGATGGCATATGGTCACTGATAAAGCATGGTTTCTGCTTATATAATGAAAATATATACTTTTATTAACCAGGTGTTTTTAATACAGTGATTAGTCTGTGTATTCGACAGTGTTGCAATCTGCATCTTGTATTAAATACGTCATTTTTTTGAAAGCTTTTCTTCCCTGCTTTTGAATACAACTTTGTACATCTTTCAACAAGATTTTGTATTCCCTCATTAAACTTGTTTTAGGCCGAGCTGCGGGCAGTAAATGCAGAGTGATCATGGATTTTTACATAGGCAATATCATGGATCATTTGCAAATGATTTGCAGAGTAATCTAACATAACATACATCTAACAGAATTAGTTCCTATGCATAATCTAAGTTGTCATTACTCAGGGACATGGACAGGCATTTGGCTTCTTCATGACCCACACTTTTGCAATCTTCCCTGAACTTTATCCATCCATACACATTTCTTGATATGTATCAGACACCCCTATTCACAAAAATATATTAAATGATTGCCACCAGCAGATTAATATTCCCGAAGTACAATCATTATTGACAATTCTAGATCATAGTAAATATATCATAATTTCTCTCCTCTCAAAATTCTCTGAAAAATATAGTTCATTGTCAAATTGAAGAAAAAATCACAGTCTATTTCATGACACTCAAAACTGAGCTCAGGTCTAGTCCATTACCAATTCAACACATCTGTCTACAAAAGGTCCTATAGTTGAAATTCAATATAAGAGCACAAACCAAACCATAAAGTCCAAGAACTGTCTACACACCTGAAGGACTGAATAAGCAGTGACCATCATCCATAAATAGAAGACGTTTGTAACCACCAGGACTTTTCCTTGAGCTGGCCACACGGCAAATGTGAGTAATCGGGGTGGAAGGGCCTTGTTCAGGGACATGAACAAGAACCCAAGGGTCACCCTGACTGTGTATGTTTGACAGAGAAACAAAATTCTCTGCTCTAATGAACATGTTTAACACCTTTGCCTAAATTCCAAGTGTCTTGTGTAGAGGAAAACCTGCTCCAGAGTGCACTAGACCTTAGACTGTGGCAAACTTTCACCTTCCAAAAGGACAACAACCCAAGCGCACAGCCAAGTTTATATAGGGGCTTCAGGACAACTCAATGTTCTTGAATGGCCCAGCCAGAGCTCACACTTTAATCCGAGTGAAGATCTCTGGAGAAATCTGAAAAAGGCTGTGAACAGACACTCCCCAACAAACATGATTGAGAGGTTCTGCAAAAACTAATGGAAGACATTTTCCAAAAGGAGGCCGGCAAAGCTTGATACTCAAAGACTTGAGGCTGTTATGACTGCCAAAGGAGCTTCGACATAGTACTGTATATTAAGAAAAGGCTTTGAATACTTTTGCACATGATTATTTTTGCATTTTATTTTCAAAAATTTCAAACAAACTGTTTTCACTTCACAATATTGGGCATTGTGTGAAATGCATACATTATATAGATTCATTACAAACACTGTGATCCATTTCTGTTACTAGTGATGATTATGACTTACAGCCAATGAAAACCCTAAATCATTCTTAGCAAGACTTTGCAGGTGTTTTGCGTTACAAAAATTACTAAGTGTTTAATATGGTCCCTTACTCTGCTTCAGTAGCCTCAAGTGCTGTATCCAAGAATATTACTTGAAAGTTGAGTGGAAGAAAAAAAAAGTGTGGTACAAAAAGTTGCACAGCCGGGATAACCCCAGCTTTGAAAGGATCATCAAGAAAAGACCATTAAAAATGTAGAAGAATTACAAGAAATTGACTGCTGCAGGAGTCAGTGCTTAATGAGCCACCGCACACAGATGTATCCAGAACATGGGCAACAACTGTCGCATTCCTTACATCAAGCCACTTATGACCAAGAGACAATGCCAGAAGCGTCTTATCTGGGCCAAGGAGATAAAGAACTGGACTGTTCCTCATTGGTCAAATGTGTTATTTGCAGATGAAGTTAAATTTTGTATTTCATTTGGAAATCAAGTTCCCAGAGTCTGGAGGATGAGTGGAGATGAACACAATCCAAGCTGCTTGAGGTCAAGTGTGAACTTTCCACAATCAGTGATGGTTTGGGGAATCATGTCATCTGCTGGTGTAGGTCCACTGTATTATATTAAGATCATCACAGCCGTCTACCAGGAAATATTCAAGCACTTCATGCTTCCCTCTGCCGACAAGCTTTTTGGAGATGGAAATTTCATTGTCCAGCAGGATTTGGCACCTATCCACACTGACAAAAGTAACAGTACCTGGTTTAATAACCACAGTATTACTTTGCTTGATTGGCCAGCAAACATGCCAGACCTAAACATTGTCAGGAGAAAGATGAGAGGC
>JAOUQT010337631.1:0-13036 GCA_025769995.1 Xyliphius kryptos | reverse complement strand
TGGATCTCGCGATCCTTCGCCCCCTCTTTTTTTTTTTTTTTTTTTTTTTAACAAACATCTTTTCGAATATGATGCCACGAGCTCGGCACACCTATCTTTAGGCGGTTTTGGTTGTTCTTCGGTAAAGTCTTCCTCTCTCCACAGAGGAACGTCGGAGCGCCGACGGAGTGACCATCGGGTTCTCGGTCACCTCCCCGACCGAGGACCTCCTCCCCACGGCCGGCCGACCGGCCATCGTTGGTAAATTTCTTCCGTTTACAAATGATGGAGGCCACCGTGCTCATCGGGACCCTCAAAATCTTTCTGTATCCTTCCCCAGATTTTGTCTCGGAGGTCCGCAGACAATTCCTTCGAATTCACGATCGGTGTTAGCGTTCCGACATGCAGTCGACGGTGGGACCTTATATACACAGGTGTGTGCCTGTCTATAATAAAAAAAAAATCATGTCCGATCGACTGGATTTACCACGGGTGGACTCCATTTAAGCTGTTGAAACATCTCAAGGACCATCGGTGGAAACGCATGGCGAAGGCTGTGAATACTTACGTAAATGTGATCGCTTTTTTATTTTTAATACATTTTCAGAACTCTCAAGAAAACTTTTTTCACACGGTCACGATGGGGTACTTTGTGTAGAATTTTGAGAAGAGAGATTAATTTAATACAATTAGGAATAACGCTGTAACGTAACAAAATGTGGAAAAATTAAGCGTGGTAAATACTTTCCAGATGCACTGTGTATATTTAAATATATATATATATACACACACACACACACACACACACACACACACACACACACAGTACAGGCCAAAGGTTTGGACACACCTTCTCGTTTAACGTGTTTTCTGCATTTTCAGGACTATTTACATTGTAGATTCTCACCGAAGGCATCAAAACTATGAATGAACACACGAGGAGTTCTGCACTTGACATAAAAAGTTGAAATAACTAATAACATGTTTTATATTCTAGTTTCTTTAAAAAAGCAAACCTTTGCTCTGATTATTGCTTTATTTCACCTTTTTTGTTAAGTACATGACTCCTCGTGTGTTCATTCATAGTTTTGATGCCTTCAGTGAGAATCTACAATGTAAATAAGTTTTGGTGCAGCGAAACAAAGACCCATCATTTTAATGTGGGAGGATTCGTGGGTAAATTGCAGCGGCCTGGTGGCCAATTTTCATTATTGCACATTGCAGCAGTGACAGCAGAGTGTGAAGGTTTCATCAGCAGGGTAAGAACACAGTCTTACTCCAAATACTCCAATGCACACAACATTCTGAGCGCAGAGTTCAAAAGATTGCTTTGATGAACATTAAAGTGAAGTTGAAGAGGTCATTCCCAAGACCGATTGACGCCGTATTGGCCGCATACTTTTACATTATGTTAGTAAAATATGTCATTATAATGTTTCGGTTTCATTGTCCAACCCCTTTATAAAGGTGCATCTATATACACTGCTCAAAAAATTCAAGGGAACACAAAAATAACGCATCCTAGATCTCAATGAATCGGGGGGATAAAGTGATTCATTTATTCATTCGTGCTTACACACAGAGGAATTTGTCCTCCACATTTAACCCATCCGTGCAGTGAAACACACACAAATACACACACCGGTGAAGTGAGCACACTGCCCGGAGCGGTGGGCAGCTTTTATACGGTAGGGAAGAGATCTTTTCTGTTATGCCGAAAGACGTTGAGGACGAAAAAGAACGCAGTTCAAACAGAACGATATCGGTTCTCGAACGTCGATCGCGAATCGTCCGCTACGATTTTATCTAAACGGTTCGGAAACCGTCATCCCAGAACCGATGGATTTGGAGCCGACGGGCTTCGTACCGAATGGACAGACGCGGGACGATTTAAGGCGAACACGTGACGAGTCGGATCACGTCGTCCGAAATCGAAGCGGCGTCCGTCGGCCTAGACGCCGAAAAGGCCTTTGACTCGGTGGGTCGGGGATATCTGTACGGGCTACTCACGAGATTTGCTTTCAGTGACCGCTTTATCGCATGCATCAGGGCACCATTCCGCATGCCAACAGCCAGGATCGGGATGAACGCTCACCCGTCGCAAACCATTCACTTGGAGAGAGGGACGAGGCGGGGGTGTCCCCCGAGCCCGACTTTTTTTTGCCCTATATATTGAACCCTGAAATCCAGACAATAACGGAGGACCCTGAAATAAAGGGACTGACAATCAAAGGAGGGGAGCATTGAATTCGTCTGTTCGCGGACGACGTCAAGTCCTGACTTAACAATCCCCAGATTGATGTCTCTATAAAAAATATAGAATTCCTTTTCTGGATATAAATTAAATATTCAAAAAACCCAAGCCCTTACATTTAACTATATTCCCCACCCAGACATAAAAAAGAAAATACAACTTCAAATGGGACGCCGTGATAAAATATTTAGAAATAAATTTGTCAAAAGACTCGGGGAGGTTACATTAAATAAAATCACGGCCCCCTCGGCAAAGAGATCCAATCTGATATTGCCAGACGAACGATACTCTGATCGGATTTCGGTGATAGAAACGAAATAATTCAATGGAAAGTTTTGCCCCGATATCTTTATCTACGACCCCCCCGGCAAAAAGAACGTGATCGCCGGTCTGTGACGAGCGCCCGTTCAGACGTTCCGTTCTGTAGAACGAACTCGGATCGAAAACACGACACGACGATCGGGTCCTTCCGACGTGCGACCCGTTAGCTTTCGGGAAAACTCAAAGAGACGAAGAGAAAACTTGTGAATGTTACTTGTATTGAGCGAGAACGGGGGAAAAAATACGGAATCCCTCAATTCCGATAAAAAATATATGGAATCGCGAAAAACAAAAGAACATTCAAAATACATCACTGGTATTTAGTCGCACCACCTTTGGCTTTCATGACGTCTCGCGGTCTCTGAGGCACGGACTCCAGTGACAGACATTATTCTTCATCGATTTGTTGCCGATTCTGTTCGGTAGCGTTTTTAAATATCCACCACAGGTTTGCAATCGGATCGACCGAAGGCATGAGAAAAATTTCAATGTAAACCCGTGCGGCCCCGGGTCATCGATGACTGTGGAAATTCGTTCGTTTCCTTCGGGCGATCCTCTTCATGAATCTCAATGGAACGGCACCGAACACGAGTTCCGGCGTTCCCATCTCGTCCGATGCAGATTCTTGACTCGTCACCGAAGATCACTTTCATCCAGTCGTCCACGGTTGCCTCTCCTCGGCCCGTCGCGGTCTCGTTCTTTTCTGTTAAGGGGTCGATGATGGTTTTCTTTTAGCTTTCCTGTAATGAAATCCCATTTCCTTTAGGCCATTCCTTTCGGATCGGTCACGTACGTCGGCTTTGGCTTCCTCCCGTTTATGCCTCGTCTGTTTGTTTGCACTTTTTCGGTTTTCGAGACAAATGGCCTAGGGTTCTTCATCTTGACGCTCTGAGGTCTCTCTCGGCCTACCAGAACGGAAAGCCGAGCGTTCTGGTAGGCCGAGAGAGACCTCAGAGCGTCAAGATGAAGAACCCTAGGCCCACGTCTTCGGCGACCGCGCTTTTGAAGAGTCACCTTCTTGAAGAACTTTCACAATCCTCTCTTTTGTTTCAAGAGACATTTCTCTCGTCGGAGTCGCGGTCCTCGCCACACCGCTTCGTCCGGCGGCCCTCCGACGTGTCGTGACCGCGGGCGTTTTGAACGTTCCATTCAGGGAAAGGAAACGGACCGGACGTGTCCTGATTTTCTACCTCTAAATTATTCCATATTTTTTCCCCGTTCTCGCTCAATAAAAGTAACATTTACTTTGTTTCCACAATGGTTTTTTGATTTATTTGAGTGTTTCCGGAAGTCGACGAGTCGCACTTTGGAACGACCTGATTATTGCATCGTGTTTTCGATCGGAGTTCGTTTTACAGAATCAAATGTCTGAACGAGTGCTGACCCCAGACCGGCGATTCCATACTTTTCGGCAGGGGTCGGATTCCGGTCACTGCCCCCAGAAATACCGACTGAACGATTCGATGAACGGGACGGTTGGATTTCGAGATCTATCTGGAACGGTAAAAGATCCAGAGTACGGTTCGAGACACCGCCACTGAAGATTTTGAATTTGGAGGGAGAGCATTGCCACGTCGACAGGATCATCATCATCACGCCACGCGATTAAAACCTAAAGTACACCGGTGTACACCAGACAACGGATCTGAACGGAAGATCCTGGAAACTACGCGGACAGATAGCCCACTGCAAACGATACTGGGAAGTGAAAGGCGAGCGGGAAAATGTTATAAAAGTATGGATCGGTGGACTTTTCCCAATTAAACTATGGGTTATGGTGTCGAGAAACCTGAATTTAGAAAAAGAAAAAGACCAGAGCCCCGCACCGGACGGCATACGATCCTGAATTTGAACCTGAAAAATTAGATTGTGGTTTTAAACAGTGGACTGGAAAGGGTGTCACATCCTTTTGTACACTCACCTCACAGGCAACATTTCAAAGTCCGAAAACTATTTCGGAAACATTTGAATTAGGAAAATCTGATTTTATAGCTTCTTACAAGCTACAGATCATTCTAATCAAATAACCCAGACCGAGGTGGGGGGGGGCTGGAGGGGGATTTGAGTTCTATCCAGACAGAAGCATATAAAACATCTGGAAATAAAAGTCCGATCTCCCCGATATATACGAGTATACGGTCTTCCAAAAAACATTCCACAACCCTAATTGAACAAAAATGGGAAAAGGATTCCGGTACACGAATAACCGACGATACTTGGCAGGAGATACGTACGACACAAGCGGCCACCGTTAACTCGAGGTCTCCTAACTGGACTTCGAAAAAAAACAACAGACGGCTTCGGCCGATTCAGAATTCAGCTGCCAGAGTTCTGCGCCGACACAGAGGGATCTGTCCTCCACATTTAACGCGTGCGTGCAGCGAAACACACACAGACATACACACACGGGTAAAGCGAGCTCACGTGCCCGGAGCTGTGGGCGGCCTTGTACACGGCGCCCGGGGAGCGATCAAAAACGCCTCGCCACCCTATTCGACGACTTCCCGGAACCGATGGATCCGAGTGACCGTGTTCACAGCCGTTCCCAGCGTTCCGATCTGAATTTCAACCGGACGCGTTCTCGTATCTATCGCATTCCGGAGACACCGGCCCCACACGTGCTTTCTGGGGACACCGCTTTCTGGAGGTGCTACAGATGGGACACAAATCATGATATATATATATATATATGGCGTACAGAATTCCACCCAGAAAACACAAAAAATCCTCTAATTCCACATTTCAATCATGAAGTTTCTGCTCATACACAGAATTCCACAAAGTCCACCGTCCCCGCCGCCCAACCATGTGTTAAGGTGTACACCTCGACGTGCCCGACGGAAGCCTCTCCTCGGCGCGAGACGTACCAAAGCTCGCGGGAGGGACTCCCGGACTACGAGAAATCCGACTCCGACAAACCCTGGCGTCACCTTCCCGATACGATACTCACGACCGTGTGATATTTCACTTTTTCTGTTTTACATTTGCAAAAATGTCTACACTCGTTCGTTTTCGGCCCGTCGGGACGGGGTGCCGAGCGCACGGTTTTGAAGCCGGGTGGTAACGTTTCTACGCGTGTCTAAATGGGGAGCGTGGTGAAGCTCGGTGTGCCACAGACATAGTCCTAGACTAATTACAAACGGAGCTCGAAAACTTTATTCAAAATAAACCTCGTAGTACTTTTATATACGGCTCCGGAAAAAATCTCAACCGCCGCATGACGATAAGTTTCTACCGTTCGACTCATTACTCCGAAAAAAAAAATAAAAAACATACCTTCTGGTTCATCTCACCTTCCTCACTTGCTTTTACATATTTACAAATATTTCACATTCAAGATACACAAACGGATTTATCGAACGATGCCCGTCGACGAGTCGCTGAAAGAAAAGTCAAAAACAAGAATTTCACATACGGTTTGGGTCGATTGTCGTCCGATCCGAATCCTTGCCCTCGAACTCCACGACTCTTCCTCGTTCCGGGGCCACGACGACGACGCCGCTCACTTTTGCCAGCTGTGGACGGTAAAAACGACAGTGTTGGATTTCTACTTATAGTGTTCGTTTTAACACTATTTGGGAGCTTATACGGTTCCACTCTTAAGAGAATCAGATTCACTCTATCCAAAGTGTTTTATTCTCAGTGTTTATTTTATACCAAATAGCATCAAAAAATAACTCTCGCGGTGTCCGACGTCGATCTCGCCGGTTTTGTTGAAATTTAACACTCTGGGTCATTAAACGCTTAAAGTGTTTAAAAGGGTTATGAGATAAATGCAAAATGAACATTGAATTATTCAAAAGCAATTTTTTTTACCGTATCCACTTCAGTGTTGCCAGACCTTCTGAAAGTAGCGCACGATAACATTTCTGGTCAAACTTAACAAATATGGCACAGTGTACCAAAACAGCTTTTCGGAGCTATAGGACGCAAATCAGACGGCTCCGTGTGCGTCAGGTCGGTCACACCAAACGCATTAAGACAACCGTTGGTGGTTTCAGGGCGACTTTGAAAGCAAAACAATCCTCATCGAAACAGAGTGTTTCAAGGCCCGTGACAAACAGCAACACGTCATCATCTTTGAACGTGATGTATTTCATCTGGAACACTGGCAAATAATGGGCACCTTCACCACCAATGACCGAGTCGGGACGATACGCTGCACCTTGAATTTTTACCCGTTTTACTGACGGAACACGTGTCTCATGCTAATGTTTAATTTTGACGCAATTTTACTGGCTCCCTCAATGTCACCGAGTAGCACGGCCTTTCCTGGCCCTACTGCTAACCTATAGCGATCGAGGATTTCCTGATTAACTGCCGTGTACATATCGTGTACAGTTCCGTTAAAGAAGCACAAAGTGAGCCTTAAACAGTTCATCGAATGCGGCGAGTGCACTCACGTACCCGCATGGAACGTCCGTTTGGTCCAGGATAATCAAGTATCCGCGGAAAGTACGTGCGCTCGTCGACGCCGTCCAGGTGATCTCCTGTACCGGTAATTCTTTTAACCGGTACTTGCCTGAGGACTGAGGAAAAAAAACAATCAGAAATCATATCTGACCTGTATATGTTATTGACCAAATGTTTTCAAGTTTAAAACCACGTTAAAAATGCGGGTCTTTGGTCACGGGGTACACTGAACAACACTAGGGATCACTTGGCCGATTTTACTAAAGGACAGACACGCGGATCCCCCCCATGGAAAGGTCAAAGCCTACCTCTCTGAAGACGATGAGATGCTCCTCGACTTGAGAAGCTGACGTCTCGCCGAGTTTCTTGCGACGAAGGGGGCGTCAAACGTAGGAGAAGAAGGAGCGGAGCTGGGTCACCGTCCCATCCTAGTAACACGAGTTAAATACAAAAGAGTTAAGAGCCGGCTCGGCGATCACAGTCGAAAGGTTTTAAGATTCAGACCGGCATCGTCGCGATCAGCATCGGTCGAGGTCCACTCCGCCGCTTCGATGAGCTCTTGAAGATCTTGGGAAGCGTGAAGAGTTTCGCTCTGCCGAATAACTTTTTGCTCGAACGCAGTCGGCCAGTCGTCCAAAAATCCTGCAGACGTTTTCTCGTCAAAAAGCCAACGAGATCTTGAACCGTCTGTATAAGAAAATACAGCACAGAAAATGCTAAATAAAAACATCAGTTAGTAAGGATTACAAATACAACGCATTTTAGCTCACCGGTCCTTTAACATCCAAAAAATAGGAAAACGTGAGACTTTACTCATCTGCTCCATCTGCACGGTTAACCCTTAACCGTTTTCCGCCGACATAAGAAGGTCTCCTTCATCTTTACCCTCACGATCTCTTCGTCCGATGAACATTTCATCAGAGAGAAGGTCTCTCCACACCGTTCTTAAGGAGATGTGATGTCAGCGCCGGTCGACTCCTCCCTCTCACCCGTCCGCACCGTTCTTCAGTGAATGTGATGTCAGCGCTGGACGACTCCTCCCTCTCACCCGTCCGCACCGTTCTTCAGTGAATGTGATGTCAGCGCCGGACGACTCCTTCCTCTCACCCGTCCGCACCGTTCTTCAGTAAATGTGATGTCAGCGCCGGACGACTCCTCCCTCTCACCGTCAGAGCCGGCACCGGTCGGACCACCGCACGAGGACTTGAAAGTCAAATGTCTGGGATCTGAAAATCTGCCGTTCCCGTGAATGCTCTTCGTTTTCCAGGACAAATGACCTCGTCCACTTTGAAGATCATAAAAATGTTCCTTTAAACAATAAAACATAATTAGCAGATCACACTATTACCTTTAAAAAAGGCCCTATTCAATACACCTGCTGCATTCATGTAAAGAAATCTATTTGAAACATTGCACAACTTGACATTTGTGAATGTGGGAATCTGAACTCCTTTGTTGAAATATCAACTGTTTTTTTCTCCATCACGCATTCACAATTCACTTTGTGAGTAAAGAAAAATACACTGCAATTAAACAAAACGTCCTTTGGTCGTGTTAATTAAAATGCTACAGTGAAATCTGTCCAAACTCCATTCTGTGACACTGGAGAGTCCCTACTTTCAAATCGTTTTGACTCAAAATCTGAAAAATATAAAGTCAGTGCAGGAATCTAGCTGAGCTCGGCGACTCTTGTGCTCCCTTTGACCTTTCCTACATCGATCTGGTAAACGGTGGTTTGTACGAAGGTGTACATATCGTGTAGAATTCTGTTCAAAAAAAAAAAAAAAAAAAAAGAAAGTGAGCCTTAAACAGTTCATCGAATGCGGCGAGTGCACTCACGTACCCGCATGAAAGGTCAGTTTGGTCCAGAATAATCAAGTATCCACGGAAAGTACGTGCGCTCGTCGACGCCGTGCGGGTGACGTCCTGTACCGGGAAAAAAAAAACAATCAGAAATCATATCTGATCTGTAAATGTCAATAACCGAATATTTTCCAGTTTAAAACCACGTTAAACATGCGGGTCTTTGGTCACGGGGTACACCGAACACCAAACGACACTAGGGATCACTTGGTCGATTTTACTAAATGACAGACGCGCGGATCCCCCGATGGAAAGGTCAAAGCCTACCTTTCTGAAGACGATGACATGCTTCTCGGCTTGAGAAGCTGACGTCTCGCCGGGTGTCTCGCGGTGAAAAGGGGGCATTGGACGTAGGAGAAGAAGGACCGGAGCTGGGTCACCGTCCCATCCTAGAGACACGAGTTACATACAAAAGAGTTAAGAGCCGGCTCGGCGATTACAGTCGAAAGGTTTTAAGATTCATACCGGCATCGTCGCGATCGGCATCGGTCGGGGTCCACTTCGCCGCTTCGACGAGCTCTTGAAGATCTTGGGAAGCGTGAAGAGTTTCGCTCTGCCGAATAACTCTTTGCTCGAACGCAGTCGGCCACTCGTCCGAAAATCCCGCAGACGTTTTCTCGTCAAAAAACAAACGAGATCTTGAACCGTCTGTGTAAGAAAACACAGCACAGAAAATGCTAAATATAAACATCACTGTTAGTAAGGATTACAAATAGAACGTATTTTATCTCACCTGTATTTTAACTCCAAAAAAAAAAAAAAACGTAGAATTTAGTGATCTGCTCGCATCTGCACGGTTAACCCGTAACCGTTTTCCACCGACACGGAAACGTCTCCTTCGTCTTTACCCTCACGATCTCTTCGTCCGATGAACATTTCATCAGAGAGAAGGTCTCTCCGCACCGTTCTTCAGTAGATGTGATGTCGGCGCCGGACGACTCCTCCCTCTCACCCGTCCGCACCGTTCTTAGGGAGATGTGAAGTCGGCGCCGCACGACTTCTCCCTCTCACCCGTCCGCACCGTTCTTAAGGAGAGGTGATGTCGGCGCCGGACGACTCCTCCCTCTCACCCGTCCGCACCGTTCTTCGGGAGACGTGACGTCAGAGCCGGCGCCGGTCGGACCACCGCACGAGGATTTGAAAGTCAAATGTCTGCACGGTTGACCCTTAACCGTTTTCCGCCGACACGGAAACGTCTCCTTCATCTTTACCCTCACGATCTCTTCGTCCGATGGACATTTCATCGGAGAGAAGGTCTCTCCGCACCGTTCTTCAGATGTGATGTCGGCGCAGGAGGACTCCTCCCTCTCACCCGTCCGCACCGTTCTTCGGGAGACGTGACTTTAGAGCCGGCGCCGGTCGAACCACCGCACAAGGACTTGAAAGTCAAATGTCTGCGATCTGAAGATCTGCCGTTCCCGTGAACGCTCTTCGTTTTCCAGGACAAATGACCTCGACCACTTTGAGGATCATAAAAATGTTCCTTCAAACAATAAAACATAATTAACAGGTCACACTATTATCTTTAAAAAAAGTGCCCAATTCAATACACCTGCTGCATTCATGTAATGAAATCTATTTGAAAAATTGCACAACTTGACATTTGCGAATGTGGGAATCTGAACTCCTTTGTTGAAATACCAACTGTGTTTTTCTCCATCACGTATTCACAATTCACTTTGTGAGTAAAGAAAAATATACTGCAATTAAACAAAACGTCCTTTGGTCTTGTTATTAAAAACGCTACAGTGAAATCAGTCCAAACTCCATTCTGTGACACTGGAGAGTCCCTACTTTCATGTGGTAGTGTAACTGTTTTGGCATTATGGGAATTATTTTTTAATTAGATATAGCCATCCAATATTAACCTATATGTAATATTAATTCTCCTTATGGTAGTATGTCTTTCAAATGGATTTATTAAAAAATGGTGCAGTGAAATCTGTCCGATCTTGACACTGAAGGGTCCCTACTTTCATGTGGTAGTGTAATTATTATTACCATTATTAGAAAATTTTGAGCTACAGCCCTCCAAACTTACCTAGTAATGGCAGTAGGACTTTAACATAATACATTTCTTTGTAACGCACTTTATATTTGTAACAAACGTTAAAGTGCCACACGGCCCCATAAGACATTTTTGACAAACAATAAACGGGAAAACAAACTTGCTAACTTTTTAAACTGAGCGAAGTGTGTTTTGTACTTAGAAATGTAGTAAAATAACGTTTCATCACGTTTTCGGGTTCATTGGAAGTCAACATCGGTAACGCCGTGTTAATGACGAGGCCCGACTGCAAACGTTCATTAAACACGACTTTAACTCGACGGAAAATGTTCGAATTACGAATCTTAAATCCCAATCGACAGCGTATACGGATTAAGGTAACGCACGTGGCTGCGACTTTTACCTTACGCTCTAATTAAAGTGTCTAATTAAAACGTTTTCAAGGCCGCGGTTTGAGATCCATCCGAGCCGTCGATTAAACTCGCCAGATTCACAGAAACACTTTATTCCGATTGTTTTATACCAAACAAATCGGGCCATTTTCAGTTATGAACACTTTCACAAAGTAACTTTGCTTTAAATAACGTAGCGTTCTCATTTTACCTCAGACACAGCAGGTCGCCAAACGAACGGCAAGGCAATTCACTTCAAACGCAAACTCATGCAACAAACACGAATTACGGAAACTTACCTGAAGAAAGTGACGGAATGCGCAGAACGTGGCATCTCACAGACTTGAATTATTTTTTTTAGAAAATAAAACTGGGGGGGGGAACCAAAACGACCGCCGGCCTCGAGCCCGGAAACCAAATGATGAAAGGATTCAGAGTCGAACTCACCCACTATTTATTGATTGCACGAATCGATTCATTTCCCCCAAATCGACTCCGAAACACCTGTGAACGCAAAAAACGACACACCGACACCGCGTTCGGTTAAAAAAAGATCCGAACACATTTCTCGTTAAATCTGTATTTATTATTCTTTCAAAATATGGATTAGCTTTTAATAGGATCGACCAAATCACACACACAACAGTCAAAGTTCGGGTCAGTTGTCCGAGCGGGACACCTGATAAACGAGACCTTCGAATGGAAACGGACGGAATACAGGACCGAATAACGGAATAGGACAAAACCCAAAAATCTAAATATAAAGGACGTAACCCTTGTATTTTAAGAAAGAGGAGTGGACCGCATTTCGAACTTTAACATTTTCGATCCGCTGCTTCTTTACAAACTGGAATATAATTACAGCTGCTTCAAACTGTCCGGGTTATTAAATTCACCCCCCCCCCATTCCCACCCAACACCGACCGTACGGACGGACTTTGTAGTTTTACGGTGCCGTCTGTTCTGTGAGGACCGGGACCATGGACGGAGCAGGGGTCATCGGGGTGGGCGATGAGAACGAGGAGGTGCGTTTAATAAAGTGGAGGATCGAACGGAATGGAAAGCTCACAACACATTTCATTCGGAAGAAAAGGCTGATTTTTGGATACGAACCCGAACTCGTTCCGATGAACGATTCTGGAAAAGAAGCTGTAAATAGATCGAAACTCTCTCAAACACGCCGACTGCCGTTTGATCTTAGTGACCACACTAACAAAGTAAAAAACCCGGACTACGTTAACGGAAATCGGTTGATTTGATCGTTTAATAGACTGAAAGTGAAAACTAAAGCTCGCTCCGTCATCACGTGGTAACGCTGCGGTCAGTCAGACAGTCTCACGTCGGCTGAGGGTCTCTGAGCTCGAGCTGGTTCCTCTCATCCTTCTCCTCGTGAGAACCTCCACCAGATGGAGCTGCCCGACCACCGATCGTTCTAAACGACGGCGATCTGTCTCTATGGTCGGTACTTCGGGTTCGGACTCTCGAATTTCACCCTCGAGGTAAACGCGTCGGACACGGCTCTCTCTCCGCGATTCAGGTCTGGACAGTGACCGGTGCTTCGCCGCTCCGCGGTTACACCGAACACAGCGGTCTTTCGCGTTCGATCTCCGAAACAGCGCCGCATTTCATCTTCCTCAGAGACACAAACGGGGCAGAGACGGCGGACGGGATTCGGTCATCAGAGCCGGAACAGATGACCAGCGGTGCAGATCGACTGGAGGAGGTTCTGATGTATGGCGTCAAAACGGGTCCAAAAGTTTTGTGAACTCGAAAAAAAAATTCGTAAGCAATTTCCTTCGTTTCACA
>JAOUQT010337620.1:0-13036 GCA_025769995.1 Xyliphius kryptos | reverse complement strand
CACTTTTGCATTTGGTCAGTTCTCTTACCATAGAGGTAGCATGAGGCGGTGTCTACAACCCACACAAGTTGCTCAGGCAGTGCAGCTTATTCAAGATGGCACATCAATGCCAGCTGTGGCAGCAAGAACGTTTGCTGTGTCTGTCAGCACGGTGTCCAGAGCATGGAGCAGATACCAGGAGACAGTGTACTGGATATTGCACTAATTATATATCAGGTTAGAAATTATTACGGTCTGAATCCTTGCCTGACGAACTTTCCTCTAACTGAACCCTACCGAATACTTATTAAATACCCCTAATCTATATGATCAGTGAGGCTGAGTGAAGAGACCATAAAGAACATGTCATTGTCATTATCTTTTGCTTAATCCTATTCTAGGGTTGCGAGGGGGGTGGAGTTCCCCATGCAATCAAGTGATGAGAAGATACGCCCAGAACAGGGTGCCACGCACATGCGCACGCACGCAAACACACACACACACAATATAGGGGCAAAAAAAACAGAACCCATGAAAAACCCACGCAGACACAAGAAGTAAATGGAAACTCCACCCAGCATTAGTGTGAATAAATCACATGAAAAAGGCCCGATGCCTTTATCATGTGATTTATTTACACTAATGCTCGCCCTCTCGTGCCGTATTGCTTAAATTGCTTATTGCTTAATACAGCAGTGAAAAATGATGAAATCAGATTTTGTTGGATGATTTGTTACCCATTCAGTTGTGTTTTTTTATTTAACACATGCTGCATGTTTGCCTTTCAGTCCACTGACTCAGAGTGCAGCTGCCTTTGTAGTTTTAATTCAGCACTTCAAAGTCAAAGCCTGTTTCATGTGCAGTTACTGTTTCTTTGTGAAAGTTGGAGTCACTCGGTCGTCACACCGGGGCGTTTGAATCACTCACGGCTGGTTCTGTTCTGGTTCAGGTTTCTGGAGTCAGATTGAGGTTCACTTCAGACTCAGGAGCTGTTTTCTAATTCATCCCAGTCGTTCTAATCTTAGATTCATTTCCTCTGAACCTTTGATTCTTCTTTTCTTTGTCCTGCAGCGTGATTAATAATCAGTTTACTGCCCCCTACACCCCCCTCGCAATGATTTGCAGATGAATGAATTTCTGGGACACAATGAAATACAAACATGCAGTCGCCTGAATAAAGCGGCATCATAGAAACCGAGTGGTAGAACTGAGCGTGTGCGGGAGATGAGGAGATAAACACAAAGGAGATCCCATCGGAAGATGCTGATCTCTAACGGGTTATGTAACATGAGTCTCTCACCTCCAACTTGCATAAGTTTTCAAAATCCATATGAACAGGTTACAATACCGCAAGCAGAGGGTCTAAGAATCACACAGACAGGTGGCATGAGAGAGAGAGAGAGAGAGAGAGAGAGAGAGAGAGAGACAAGCAGGCAGACAGCAATGGGTCAGATGCACAAACTGGAATACTAACATAAAAAGAGAAAAGCATGCAGACAAGATTGCATGATTAAAGACAGACAGGCAGGTAGACGACAGGACTGAGAAGAGAAGAGGCAGACAAACTGCCTAGAACAAAAGCAGGCAGTTAGATAAAGAGAGTCAGTCAGAAGGACAGTTAAAAAGAGACAGAAGGAGAGTAAGACAGTCAGAATGAAAGACAGACAGAGGAAAAAACAAATAAAACAGGCAGCCAAAAAGTAATTTAACAAGAGAGGCAAACGTATGCGCAATGGGACGTAAAGGTAATAGACAGACAGGTAGGAATTAAGATAAACAACAAACTAGAGACGGGTAAACAATGGGATGATAAATAAGAGAGACAGACAGGTAAGCAATGGAACAGACAATAAAAGAGACAGAAGGAGAGTAAGACGGTCAGAATTAAAGACAGACAGAGGAAAAAACAAATAAAACCAGACAGGCGGGAAAAAGAAAGGCAGCCAAAAAGTAATTTAACTAGAGAGGCAGACAGGTACGCAATAGCACATAAAGGTAATAGACAGACAGGTAGGAATTAAGATAAACAACAGACAAGAGAGACGGGTAAACAATGGGATGATAAATGAGAGCGACAGACAGGTAAGCAGTGCGAAAGGCAATGCGAAAGGTAAACAGTGGAAAAAGAAACAAACAATAAAAGAGACAGACAGGAAGGCAATAGGACAGACAATGAGAGATAGTGAGACAGACAACAAGAAAGACAGACATGAAAGCAGTAGAACAGACAAACAAAATCTGCTAAAATGGTTGACAGCCAGGAACAAAAAAGGACATATTGAAAATCAGACGGGAAGACAGTTTAACACAGGCACCATAAGTTTGAGGAACCTTCCTTTTACTGTGTGCACTTATTAAATCCAGCAAACTGCTGTGACCATTTGTTCTTCACTTTCTTTCCTCCACAGTTCAACGTTAAATATTGAGCTCAGTGTGTAAAGCACCTTTAAGAGCTCGGACTCAGGATGAGAGCAAGGAAAACATCTGGCGCCTCTGGAACCAGCCAGCAGCTGGATCCAATCAAAACATCTGTCTGCAGCAAAGCAGTTTTCTGAGTCACATGGTCACATGGCTGCTCTTTCCTCTGCTTAGTTAATATCCGCTTTGCTTTAATAGAAGAACTTTGCTTTTAGTTCTGATTGACTTCCATCATGTGGCTGAGGTGAACCCTCCTTCCAAAAAAACCCAAGTTTCCCAGCTTGGGACTGGCACTAGTAGTGCACTGATATATTCACCCCCCCCCCAATGACAACAACAAAGTATGTGGAGGACATGCATAGAAAAGACCTGCGTTTAGCCCATCGGTAAATCAAACCTGAGACCTTTAAGGTGTAGGATACATTGAGTAAGTAGAGACACGTAATTCTTACATACCAAATGTATTACGACACCAACACATTACACCTCATTGGAGCTTTCATGACAGGAAGATTACGCCTAATTGGTGCTCTCCTTTACATCTATAACAGTTTTAATTCTTAAAAAAAATCTTAAATGGATTATACTGGTCATGGCCACCTTTTTTCTCTAAGGGATTATGGCAGTAATGGAAACTATTGTTTATCTGAGGGATTAAAATGGTTATGGCAACCATTGATTATCTGAAAGGTCAAAGAGGTCATGGGAACTGGTAATTATTTTAGGGTTCATAGTAGTTATGGCAACGGTTGTTAATCAAGGATTATGTATTATGGCATCCGTTGTTAATGAGGGATTATAGTAGTTATGGCAACAGTTGTTTATGAGGGATAATAGTAGTTATGGCAACCATTGATTGAAAGCTTAAAACTTACTTTTTTGAGGGTTAATAGTAATTATGGCAACCATGGTTTATCAGGATTTATAGTGATTAAGGCAACTGTCGCTTAAGGGATTATTAACAGTTGCAACAACTGCTATGCCAACTGTTTTTATGGGCAGTTATAATAGTTCTGGCAACCATGAGATATCACATTGATGTTTACGAGATCTACTTGCAGCAACTGATTTTTGAGGGATTATATTAGTTGCAACAACTGCTTGTTAATAACGGATTATCATAGTCATGGCAACCGTTGTTTATTAAAGCAATAAGACACGAAAGGGCATGCATTATTGTAAATAAACCACAGGAAAGGAGTGCCTCAAGTGCATTATTGCCTTTATAAAATGATTACAAACACACTATAGTTAAAAAAAACAAAGTTGGATTCATAAATGCGTTTACTGAAAGTAAAAATTGCTAATAATATCGCCTTCTGTGAAATAATCCAGTCCGTTTCTTTAAAATAAACCCTGACCGCAAAATATTTCTTTAAATGTTTTTTTAACAATCAAACACTGCCACCTAGTGGCCAAATTATAAAACATGGTTTATAAAAAAGTTTGGGAGAAAAATATATATCACGCATTAATAGGAAGGTGAAGCGATCAGAGGTGTGAGTTATTGTAAATAACATCACAGCTAGACGGCTCAGCCAATCAGATTTAAGGACCGGAACTACTCGTTTTATAAAAGTGCTTTTATGACGTTCTAATAGTTTTTCTCCTTTACAGTTATAAAAATTTCAATTATTTAAATAAGACTGAGGGATTATAGTGATTGATGCTATCTTTGTTTATTTGAAGAAGTATCGCAGCAATAATTGCGGTTGATTATAGTGGCTGTGGCAACCGGTTTTAATGCATTTTGATACATTCAGTGTAAAACAGTCTTGTTAACTCTTATAAAATGTATGAGTTAATAACTGCACATGCTTTAATAATTCATGCAGGCTTTGCAAATCAGAGTCTGAATTCTGTGTTATTCTGTTGCTTTTCTGTACTAATGATTCATTTTCCTATTATTAAATATTGATAGTTCTAATGAGGCTCGAGGTCAATATCGGCTTCAGTGTCATGTGACATTTGAAGTCTGAGGCCCATCAATCAGGACATGAAGGATGAGCGAGATTTTTTATTTATAGAAGCCATGTGACAGAGATGTTTTCATTTTACAGGGAGGGAAAACATTTAGTGGCTGTGGCAACGATGACAAGGCAGTGCGAACCCGCTGCCATTACACTCCTATTACTTTCTGCATCAGTGTCACTTAACAAATTGTCTTAAATTAATTCAATAAATAACACTCACAGTGTGTAATGTAATCTGAGCAGGCGTATTAATGGTCACATGACCCATGGAGTTAAATCTGCTGTGATACAGCCCCACGGAGGGGTGAGCACTAAAGGTCCACATTGTAATGTCACCACACCCCTTTAACGTGTACTGGGAAAAAAGAGCTGTTCCACTAAGTCTTTCTTACATGTTACTGTCTCACTTTCTTCCTTTTTTCTCTTGACTATTTTGGTTTTGTTCTGTCTCTCAGGCTGTTCCTCTCTCTCACTCCAGGTCTCTCTTCCAGAGTAAAAAGAGTAAAAGCTCTTTTTCTCTAGCTTTTACTCACTCTCTACCTTTTTATGGTTATGGCTCTTGCATCCCCCCTATTTCTCTCTGGTTATGGTGCTTTTGCTGTTTTATTTCCGTTGGTTATTGCTCTTGATGTCTTTCCCTTTGGTTATAGCCCTTTCCCTATAGATTTTCCTCATGTTCGTGCTCTCGCTCTCTCTCCCTTTTTCTCACTCTCTGGTTTTTCCTTGTTCTCTCTCTTTCTCTTTTTCATTTTTCCTCACACACTTTCTCTCTTTCATTTTCCTCTACCCCTCTAGCTTTTTCTCATGTTCTCCCTCTCTTCCTCCATTTCTCTCCCCCTCTAGCTTTTCCTCATTTTCTCTCTCTCTCTCTGGTTGTGGCTTTTAGCCGTAATGATGTCATACTTGTGATAACCTCACTAGTTTAGAAAGAGTGACCCTGAACACCCAGAGCACTACATCTCCTGTGTATCTTCTAACATGTATCACACTCTTAGCTTTGTTCCCCTCCTCTTCACTGTCACTGTCCTCCTACTTCTCCTTCTCCACCGTCTCACTTTTAATAAAAATTCAAATCAAGCAACAAAAAGCAATAAAATAAACCTCCATGTTGGATTCCTCGTTCAGTCTGACTGCTGTATCACTACATAAATCAAAATGAAGCATCAGCCTGTTACTGTTGAAGCTGCTGTTTTTCTCTCAGTTGACCTTCTGACATGTAAATCTCGATGCCTGCAGGTTGAGCAATACAAAGAAGCAGGCTGTCCACACGGTCATGGGGATCTGGATGGTTTCCTTCATCCTGTCTACACTGCCTGCAGTGGGCTGGCACGACACCAGCGAGCGCTTCTATGCCCACGACTGCCGCTTCATCGTCACAGAGATCGGCCTGGGCTTCGGGGTCTGCTTCTTGCTGCTGATCAGCGGTAGTGTCACCATGGGAGTCATCTGCATCGGCATTGCCCTCTTTCAGACCTTCTCCATGCAGACGGGGCAGAGCGCCGACAAGAACAAGTTCAACGTGCCCACCATTGTGGTGGAGGACGCGCAGGGGAAACGGCGCTCGTCCATCGACGGCTCCGAACCGATCAAGACCTCGCTGCAGATCACCTACCTGATCAGTGGCATTGTCTTCATCTACGACTTCCTGACCGGGTTCCCCATTCTGGTGAGTCATAGGGAACTGATGTTGGTCATGAGGATGTATAATGTTTAATGTTATATGAGGTGAAGTACTGGAGCTGAGAACAAACACAGGCATGAACACCCGCATGTACAGGGTGAGCAAACCCATATGTTTGTACATGCATGCACACATGCATTTGCACAAGCACACGCACAAACACACATGTGCAAATACACACGCTTGCACATGCACACACACACATACAAATGCATGTATATGCACACATGTATATGCACATGTACTCTTGCGTGAACACAGAGAAGCTTGAACATGCATGCACACACATGCACGCATTCATGTGCTTACATATGCATGCACAAACACACATGTATGCATGCGCACATGGGAACACACGCTTACACATGTATAGGCACACATACGCACGCACATATGCTCGTGGATGCGTGTACAGATATGTATGCATACGCATATCCACACACATTTTTACGCACGCACACACAAACATACATTTTCTTTGCCATTATGGTTTAGTCTAATAACAATGGACTAAGAACTGTCTAAGACACCAGACCTCATTGCTTTACAGTTCCAAAGGCGTGGTCAATTAAAAAAAAACCCACTAATGATGGAAAAAATGTACCTAACAATTAAATAGAACAGATGGTAATGTTCAGTACCCCTACCTTTTCCCTATTAATCAGGTACAATACCTTAAACCTGATTTCCTGTATGATTTTAATTATTTCCATTTTTTATTTGAAGGCCCTGCAGCCCTGGAGAATAATAAAAACAAAGTTGGTCAAATATTTAGCAAAACACTGCATTATTTTACTCCTACATACTTTAGATGTTTACATATTTATGTCTGCAGCCTGCTGGGTGACTCATAGAAATGTCAGATGTTTTCCTCTGACTCTTTTCACTTAGAGAGACTGTTAAAGCTTTCAGGTACTCCAGTGGGTGCAAGGACTGCACGTTTAAACTTTAATAAGCCGGCGCCGTACTGCACTCATCAGCACTAGTGCAGTTACTATCACATCACAGACAGGACTTCTCTCTAAAAAAGTAGATTTCAGCCAAAGACTCGAGCAAGCGAGCACGAGAGAGAAGGAGGGCGAGAGAGAGAGAGAGGATATTATTCATCTCTAGAGGCCTGACAAACACTCAGCTGTCAGTACAATATTGGCAAAGGCACAAAAGCCTTTTTAATTAAAGTAACATTATTCCCATAGGATCAAAGAGATGCTTATGTGGACTTTAATATTATTAGTATTAAAGAAACTCATTACTTTAACCTTGTGATACACTATACAGGCACAAACTATTGGGACATCCCTCGTAATCATTCCATTCAGGCACTTCTTTCAGTCCCATTTCCACAGGACTCCAAATTCAAGCTTCTAGTCATGCATTTCGGACAGCTGTATGCTGAGAACAGTTTGGGGAAGGCCCAGAAACTTTATACAAGTGTGCCAACTTAATGAGCCCTTAAACAACAACCCCTTGTGGAATCATGGTTAAGGGCCTTGCTCAGGGGCCCACACTGGTAACTGCAATGGACTCAGGATTTAAACCCACAACCCTGGGTGGACAGATCACATCGAAGGTTGCATGATTACTAAATAATTGCTTACTCAGGATGCCTGCTACTTTATAGGTTCAACAGTATGACTACATTTAAGAAAAAGTACTTACAGTTAAGTAGGCGTTTTGGGATGCAGCCCATGTCACAAGTCATAGATCAGACACTACAACAGACCTCAAGCTATCGGTCATCCATATATAAGTAACTAAAGAACCCAAATGCCCCTATTTTAGCAATATTTAGCCGGCTGTTAATCGTACAGCTTAATTAGGTCTTGTCAGTGTGTCTTTGCCATTATAAGGGAAAGAAAAGTATGCATTACGTGGCGTGAAACGGGCAAAAGGCATTTACAGTACCAATTCTTATAATTATTAATGGGTGTGCTTTGAGCATAACATGCAATAAACCAATCAGTGTGTCACATGCTGTTCCCTTTAGAAACCAGGTGCTCTCTCAGATGTGCAGCTATCTGGACTCGCTGCGCTGGTCTTCCATGTTA
Source organism: Xyliphius kryptos (assembly GCA_025769995.1). NCBI lineage: Eukaryota > Metazoa > Chordata > Actinopteri > Siluriformes > Aspredinidae > Xyliphius > Xyliphius kryptos. The sequence goes on along the minus strand of JAOUQT010337620.1, from coordinate 4,937 downwards.
GTGTTAATGGAGAACACACAAGAGATAGTGTAGACTATATAAATGCATTTTCGGTATAACGACGGTGATATTTAATTATATTTAGAGTTCAGAGACGTTTGACATGCGCCTGTGTGGATTCTCCACCAAGATAGTAACGAACGTTTTATTGTTGACGTCTGTCGAGTTTTTAGTCAGTGGTGCACTAGTGTTTACCATCGCTAAGATAGCATTGCTAAGCTATGCCAGAAATGTACATTAACACACCTCAATTGGAGATGGCCACATCCATTGAAGGAGATATAATCACAAGCATAGTTGCTATTTAAACGATGCATTAAAATAGACTGTTGGCGGGTTGTAAGACAGCACTAAGCATCGCGACGTACCTTGTACAGGGTGTAAGATAAAGTCCTAAGTCTTCTATTCCACCCCAAACACACACTGCACCACAAGTGACTGGATGCAACAATTTTAATACCACTGTGTCTCCAGTAGATGCATTACTGCTGCAAATACTGAATCTTTGAATGAATTCCTGGTTTAATAAAATACAATTCTGATTCCTGATCTAATCCAGACTCTGTAAACATTTCTGGATGAATCCAGGCTTTGTGTATTTGTTCAGCATCGTAACGGAGTTTCACGCGAGTGGTTTCACACTTAAAACTGCTAATCACATGAGTCTTAGCCAAAGCGGATGATTGGTACCATATGCTGCTGGCACTCATCGCGGCTAAATCTGTATGGAGTACGGAGGAAAACTCAACACCTGATGGTATAACTCATCTGACATGTGCATTAATCAAAAAAGCATTTTCACAATCACCAGCCACTTTATTAGGTTCGGCCTCTTTTTTTTCTAAATGCATTGTTCAGCTCTGCCTACCATTTAAATTACTTTTGAGTTCTACAGCTACAGACTATTTATGTGTGACTATCAACATATAGTGTTAGTCCGATGGTCAGGACCCTCCAAAGAGCCACCACCGAGCAGATACTATTAAGGTGGGGGGATTATTCTCAGTACTGCGAGACACACGCTGGTGTGGTTTGATTTGAAAACAGTCCACCAACCAGAAGTACAAGCAATAAGGTGGATGTGTCTATTAGAGTGTCTGATCCCCTCACACCAGTACAACACACACTAGCACTTCACATCAGTGTCATCGCAGTGCTAAAAATCATCCACCACCGAAGTAAAACCCACTACCATCAGAGAACAGAGTAAAGGGGAATAACAAAGTATGTGACAAACAGATGGACTAATGACTTGTATTTAATCAGTGAATGTATTTTTAAACCTGCACTTCAGTTTAATGTTAATAAGGCAGAACACGTTAGCACAGACCCACTTCGCAAGAACATCATGTTACACAGTACCAAATATTCAACTAACTGTTAGGACTGATTGAAACACAAATGTAGTACCTTGAAAAATTACTAGACCTTAAACATATTAAAATGTATTATCTGTAATTAAGGAACCAGCCTTACGGCCTGAAGGTCCCCAGATCTAAGTCACCTAACCCTAATTCCTGAGCCCCGTGTACAGGGGTGCCTAACGTCTGTGCTCACCTCACTCAGTGTGTGTATATGTGTGTGTTTCAGTGCACAGATGGGTAAAATGTGAAGGACTAATTGTGTAATGTGTGTAAGCACTGTAGGCCAAACAGATCACTTAAAAAATGGTTTCAAAAATGGTTAAACAATCCCCAGTGAATGTGATGCAGCAATTATGTTTACAAGCTTTAACGCAAGTTGATGGAGTGGAGACAAATTTGTGTGGTGATTTAGTCGCTCTCCGCAAACAGTGATGTCACTTACCTGACTCAGATGCACGTGTCCATCTACATACTGATTGGTCATGAGTGATTCTTTGTGGAGGTCTTCATTTATAGGATGGAGATCAGCTGGGGTGATGAGGTGCACAGCAAACACTTGTCCTTCTTGTTCTTGTTCTTCTGTACATGGATCTATTTAAATTAAATGAGAATGTGGTTGTAACTCAGGTTCTTAAGTTTGCATAGTAGACAGCAGTTTCAAAGAATTCAGCAGTGATTTCTGACGCAAACCATTTTAAATCCCTGCTTTGATGTGCAAGTGGTCATTTATGAACAATCTAACATGAACAACACTGTTTGCATAGCTGCTTAGAAACAATGTTATATAGTCAAAGGACTCAGCGGTCAAGATAATGACCCAACATATTTCCCCAAAACCTCTAAATTTCCTAAAATTCCCAGTGCACACCCAAAAGGGCAAAATCACACGTTTACATTGTCTTTGAATGGTGTCGTATTAATGTTTTTTTTAAACCACGGTTAAAACAACGAGCACAAATAATAAAAAATAAATAAATAGGAAGAATGTCCAGATATTTTTACCCTTTTCTCCCCTGTCAATTGTTCTGCATGTTAATAACCTCTTACATAATTATTGTTTTAATTTAGACGTATATATACATTCTTGGTGCTTGAGGTCATTTCGAGGAGTAGGAACAGTGGGCTTGAATCGTTCCCAGAATTGATTTCACTGGAAGGAAATAATAAATCCAGGTTTTAGTAGCTTTAATAAATGACTTTCACAGCTGTTCTCAGAATTAAAGCACATTGTGGGCCTGAATCTCAGGCCGTTATGCATAGAATACCCAGTAAGTATTTAATCGTATTTGAGACACAACCTACTGTATCTTGACTACAAAGCTACTTACAATAAGGCAGCAGGGTTAAGATCAAAATTAAAATTTTTAATGTGAACTGGTGTCTATTTATCCATAAATAAAGTTGCTGATTTTCATCCATCTTTAAATGTACAGTCCAGATTTTCTGGTCTGATCTCCAAGATCTGAAAGTGGCATCCAGGTCTTTGGGGTCTGACCTCTTAGAGCTGAATGTGGATTCCAGATTTTTGGGTCTGATCTCCAAGATCTAAATGTGGCATCCAGGTTTTTGGGGCTGACTTTAAACATTTAAATGTGTGGCCCAGGTTTTGAGGTCTGACCTATTAGCGATGAATCTGGAGTCCAGGTTTTGGTGTCTGACCTCTTAGAGCTGAATGTGAGTCCAGGTTTTGGGGTCTGATCTCCAAGATCTGAATGTGGCATCCAGGTTTTTGGGTCTGACTTGAAAGATTTAAATGTGTGGTCCATGTTTTGGGGTCTGACCTATTGGCGCTGAATCTGGAGTCCAGGTTTTGTTGCCTGACCTCCTAGAGCTGAATGTAGTCCAAGTTCTGGGATCTAACTTCTTAAATCTAAATGTGAAGTCCAAGTTTTGGGGCCAGCCATCTAATATTTGATTGTAGAGTCCAGATTTGACCTCTGATCTCTTAGAGCTGAACGTGGAGTCAACACTTTAGTTGAAAATGTTGAAACATTGTTCAGTGTTTAAAATGTCAGCAGAAGGCAGAATACCTTCAAGCAGAGGTCACTTGCATTTAAATGTTCTTTGCAGCTCTATAGCAACTAATAAAAGAAATGAAATTACGCTTCAGTAATATGATCACATTACTATCTAATTCATTGCACCACTTCATTACAGAGCACATTACAGTTATAAACGACTTTATTCTGTGTAAACACCTTAGCGTGATGAGGATATCAGCTGGAACAGTCCAGTTGGTAAGTGGATTGGATTAACTGAGTGGGAGGTTTATTCGTGCCTTTAAATCCAGCTTTGAATCCGTCCGATCTGTATCATCAGTCTCCTGTGATCTCTGATTGCCCAGTTGGGGTTCAGAGGGTTTTTTTCCTTTGAACTGCACTCTGATTTTCTAGCATTTGTGCGGAAATGGCTGCAATTTTGCTGGAGACCTAAAAGAGGGTTAAAAACCTGAACCTCGTGTGATAACTGAGAGACGGGTTTGTTTTAATAGTAGGGGGGCAGTTAGTAATCCTGTTAGATTAATGTGTTCATTAAAGCTCATATAATCATGTTTATAATGTATTTTATAACATTGTAAGCTTTAAAACACAAAGATTATTGTTACAGCTGTGTAGCATTTGATTTTGGGCAGGTTGGGTGCAGTTTCTGTGGTAGAGGGGAATTACCTTCCACCTTATTGTGCTTATAAATCAGTGTTTATCTTAAATATTGCTGCTAATTCACATACCACCCAATTTAAGAAGGCCAAGTCACTGGCAACCTGTCCCTCAACACCACTATATACAGTAGGGATGAGACGATTAATCATTTTTGCAATTAATCGTGATTTTAAATGTTGCAATTAAATTATCATAAAAGCGACGTGTCATGACGAAATACATTTAAAAAAAAATACTTTTAGACCAAGTGGAACAACTCGTACGCAACAAAAATAACTTGCACTTGCAGCAAACTTGTCTGTTTACCTTGTCCCTAGTTTCGTTTTAAATGGTGATGCAGATATGTACTTTAAGGGACACAGTTGTTTTTCATTTTGATTTTCACAAAACTATTTAATTTTTGGTGGTAATATTTAGCAAGTCCTGCATTGTATTTTCTGAATATTGTATAATAATCATCAATCAATTATAATCATCATGATTTTTTTAAACAACATCTGTACCATTAATTTTAGTAATTCCATACTTATCGTGGGGTTTATGTTCCAGAGACCCCTGTGATAGGTGAAAATCGTAAAGTGGTAGCATTATATTTATTGTATTATTTATACCTTTTTTTAGGCATCATAAACCCTTCCCACTCTCTTATTGACACTTTGTATGCTCTAAAACACTTTCTATACTTTAAAACCCACATATTGTCAACAACATAACTTATATCTCTACCACACAAACATGTTTTATATTCTAGTTACTTCAAAATAGCCACCATTTGCTCTGATTACTGCTTTGCACACTGTTGGTATTCTAATGAACTATAATAATTAACCCTTCAGCTTAATTTCAGGTGACTACCTCTTGAAGCTCATTGAGAGAATGCCAACAGTGAGCAAAGCAGTAATCAGAGCAAAGG
>JAOUQT010337605.1:0-13036 GCA_025769995.1 Xyliphius kryptos | reverse complement strand
TGGGAGGAAACCGGAGAACCCAGAGGAAACCCACGCAGACACGGGGAGAACATGGAAACTCCACCCAGATTGGGATTAGAACCGGGAATCCCCACGGCTGAGAGGCGAATGTGCTAACCACTAAGCCATCGTGCCGCCCACATATCATCATAATAATCCTAATAATTAAAGCTTAGCTTTGTCACCTGATAAACTTGGATTAGCCACCGGACCACAGGAGTATTACAGCTGCAGAATAATCATTTTATTTTTTAATATGAGAGCCCACATCATAACAACCATTTTCCTTCACTGCTCTTAGCAGTTGTGCGTTTTAAATTTTCTAAACCAAATGGTAACTAAAAGTGGCTGCAGTACATCTAAAAGGATTCTGATGTAGGGGTTATTAAACATCAGTCATGTTTTAATACATGGGTCATTGTTTAGGAACCAATTTATGGTTATGTTAATGTTATTTTCCCTCCATCCATCTATTATCTTCCGCTAAGTCTACTTGGGTCGCGGTGGGGTTCACCATGCCCATCCAGTGAAGAACATCTCAGGCACTAGGCAGATACACCCAGGACAGGGCGCCAATCCATTGCTGAGCACACACTCACTCACACATCCACACACACAAACACACACTATAGGGGGCAATTTAGAGCATTCAATTTACCTGGAATCCATATTTTTCCAGAGGAAACCCACGCAGACACGGGGAGAACATGGACGCTCCACCCAGATCGAGACTCAAACCGGGAACCCCCAGCGCTGAGTTGACCACTAAGCCACTGTGCCGTCCTTAATGTTATTTTAAATAGACAAAAAGAAAATTCTCATAAAGGTTGGTAAATCCTTGTGTGACCAAATGTTGGACCAGTAATGTATTTCTTTGCTTTGATATAATTTTTCAATAGTGAAAAAGGGATTAAGGCAAAGCTCCCAAGAACAATTAAGCTTAGTGCATCCAAATGGTCATCAGCAGTCCAGTCATGCTGTCATATTCAGCAGAGTTTAGTGTTTTATACTGCATGCATCTGGCTTATTGGGAATCAGCACAATTCTATAGACGGAATATGTGTGAAGAGTGAGCTGTGATTTCACAGTTGTCAGAGTAAGAACTGTGGAACATAATCCTGGAGTACCAACTTCTGTACTCTAACACTTCCAAGTCCTAGCATCTAAAAATAAATATAAAAGGGGTAGCTGTTCTGAATTAGGAGCCATCCTGCCGCTCAGGATTGGTCTGATTTTGCATAGGAAACATTTACTAACAAAAAAAAGTGACATTCTGAACGTTCTCAACTTTTCCAGCTTTAAAATAAAGTGAATAAATCAAATAATAACAACAGATAAAGTATTGTTACGTTGTTAAACTGACAATCTTGGCTTAGAAAAGCAATCCCGCTTACATCCGACCAGTTTTTGACTTTGCCCTGCCGTCTGGAACGTTTTTACAGCCATTTTGAGATGCAGACATCATGTTAAAGCTTCTCTAAAAGGTTACCATGTGAAAAACTTTTTGCTGTAAGCATACAGGTGTACCATCAGGTTCCGACTTCACAGAGCTGTACAGTTTGGGAAACTTTTAAAATATTCAGATGACCCTTGACAGACCTTTTGTGGAAAAAGTTTCCACAGAGGAACTTCTTTTAGATGACTATCATTTATAATTTCATTTTAAAAAAAAAAAATTCACCTAATAACATTAACCATCTTAGAAACCCTTGCAGATCCCTTGAGGAGGCGAGAACAGGGGGCAAAAATCCAACACACACACACACACACACACACACACACACACACACACACACACACACACACACACACACACACACACACACACAGAGCAGATATTCGACACTTGGAGCTGAACTCAGCATAAATCCAAACCCACTGTTGAGCTGAGCATCAGAAACTGAAGAACCAGAGGAGCACTCTCTCTACTTATTCACTTTCTCTCTTTTACTCCCTCAACTTACACACTTACTTATTCTCTTACACTTATTTACATTTTTATAGTCTGTCACTTTACCTCTCATCCTAACTTTATTCTAACTCACTCATCACCCTTACAGTCATACACTTTAACTTATTCACTCTGAAATTTACTTTCATTCACTCACTTACTTTCTCACACCCAGCCTTTCACTTACATTCCAGCTACTGGAGCTTTATGTTTTTGTTGCAGCAGAACTTTTCTTGTTCCCTGGAATTCTGTAAATTAAATTTATTCTGCTGCAGAAGATCAAAGGATTTCTCTTACAATCAGGTACAGATCTATAATAATAATAATAATAATAATAATAATAATAATAGTAATGAGTAGTAGGAGGGCCATATAATACAATTTTCCTGACTATTTTTTTTCTTTTTTATTCTGTTTGCTCTTTTGACTTAGATTTTTTTTTTTTTTTTAACTGTTAGTTGGTTTAGCTGAAAATGCACATTCTTTACTCATAAAGTAAAGAATGTACTCGTTTAACATAAATAATGTGTTTGAACCTTATTGGAGATTTTTTTTTTTTTTATTATTATTACAATAAGATTTTCATTGAATAGAAAACTTTATACTTATAAATATATTAAGAGTATGAAATAGATTGTGTAAATATTAAATCTTATATGTGGGAGTATTATTGGTAATTTGTCCAGTTGTCACTACAACGAGACACTTTAAATCACCTGCACTGTACATTTCCTCCTGTAGGTGACGCCAAACTCAGACGACACAGTTAAAACTTATTGGAATGCTAAAATTGAAGAATGAGAAATGTGTCGCCTTCTCTACTTAATTTCCTTTTGGAATTCACTTTTAATTAAATAAATACTATTAAGGATTTTGTGTTACAATTTACAAAACATTAGCAGTAAACAAAATTAGCAACAGCTACGAAAGTGCACTTCTGAAATTCACTGCATGTTGCTGAAGTAAATTTTTTTCTTCAAACAAAAAAAATCGTTAAGATAATCAAGTCTTACCTTTGATATTTTTACAGTTACATATCACAAACCTGAAATTTCTGTTCACCAAAGTTTTAAGGGTTTTGCAAAAATTACTTGAAATAATTAACCTAGTCAATATCTGAATCAGTATATTTTTACCTGCAAATTTGCACAAACTGCAAAAAATACTTGTAGACAAACCAAACTAATGGTTATCCTACTCTGCTACTTTATTTATACTAACTTTGTTCATTATTTGTTTGTTCATTAGCCAATATTTCTTTATTAACTTAAAAAGCCTAATGTTTAGCATGTCTAGCATGTTTTTTCAGAGCCAGATTACCTGATAGAGGTTCTTTGTATGCAAATTTCCAACATAGCTGCACACAAAATCAGTCATTTTACACTATAAAGTAAAATAAAATGTGGACAGCCATCATAAATAATTAATTCTAGCTACCTTAACAGCAATCAATACACATACCATGGAATACAAATGCATTAATGCTTCTACTTTGGTAACAACCATTTGAGGAAGGCCATTTTCTTGCATTTTACAACAATGTCTGACCTCTCAAATTCTCTTTTGTTTGATTTGTATACAATTTCAACCCTTATGTAAAAAGTCTTCCGAGAAAAGTGATGGCTTTTATTAATATAACAGGACCAAACCTCAAACCACAGTTTTGCATGGTTGTACCTCTGACTGGAATGTTTTAGATTATCTTAAATTATCTTGAGCTTCTCTAATCTTCTGCTTTTCCTCCATTAACAGACCCAGTACCATCACTATGAGTAGAATGTGGCTAAGAAGACTTGCTCTGGTGTTTTTGTCTCAGAGTGCCTTCACCATGACCATCTTTAACACCACTGAACTCAGCTCCCTTCTAGAGAAATTTGAAAATGTTCCCAAGCTGCGAGGAAGAAGAGCCATAAATGCAATTGATAAGCAAGCCATCCTCGACCTGCACAACAAACTACGGGGTCAGGTATACCCCCCTGCTGCCAACATGGAATACATGGTATGAAAGTATTTAGAAATAAATTATTCAATCACGTAAGTGATGACAGACATGTCAAGAAAAGGCTAATATGAGCTTTGTGTTCTAAAACTGTTTGGATTATGTTTATACGTTGCATAAATTCATAGTTTTATTTGTTAATATCTGTAAAGCAAGGGTGTTTCTCACATCAGAAGTCATACATAGGATTGGGGGAGCTTTAAGAATGCAACAGACAGACACATGCATCATTTATGAACTCTCTGAGAAAAGAACTAACTTCATGGTAAAATTCACAACCATCCTTTGGCAAGATTTGATTTGAAACATTTGATTTGACTCCCTCTTAATTCCTTTTTTATCTGCATTGTATTTTTTTAAAACCAGTTACCACACCTGTAATGTCTTTGTGTCTTGCTCTAGCACACCCTCACTCTCTTTTTCTCGCTCTCTCATTCTCTCCTTTGCACTCTCTAAACACACCCCCTTCCTTTCTCGCTCTTTCCCCTGTGACACACTTTTCCCCGCCAGAGGAAATGAGCCCCACAAATTTTGAGGTATTTTCTGTACTTTCTGGGAATGTGACCAGATGACAAAAACATTGGATGTAAATGAGGTGCTAAATAAAATAAACTCTGGTGTGTAAAGAGGCCCTTATTTTCTTTACTCTTCCCACACCATGCCCTCAGCCATATTATAAAATATAGCCCTAATTTACCATAATAAAAAGAATAATGTACAAGGACACAATGTAAGCACTGAGAATAAACTAATAACACTGGCCACCAGAGAATTTGCTTGTTCAACACTTTTGGGATTATTTCGGTGTATTTTAAGCTACTGATAACAAAAATCACTCCAAAATTGTCCCAACACATACCTCTTTTTAATCATTAAATCGTAAATAATGTTAAAGCTTCACTAACAATTCACTAAAAACAGCTGACAAATTTGTCAGCAGTTAACTCCGAGGCAGAAAACTACTTGTGTACTCAATAAATTATATTTTTGTTTCTACTTCATATAAAAGTCAAGGCGCTAAAAAGTTTTTGTATACAAGGAAGGAAAAAGTTTTTTTAATTGTAAGTTTCCCAGGAGTAAGTGAATCAAATCTGAAACATCATTAATGACCATTAATTGGATGAGATCTGAATAACCACTTGAGGGATTTTGCTTAAGTTCCTTGGAAACTATCGAGCACCAAACTCCATCAAACCGGTTAAGAACATTCTTTAAACGTATAAAGTGATAAAGTGCAATGAAATTCATTTCTGCATTCACACTTGGATATCTTTCTGTGTTTTGCATCTGGCTAGTGTCACCACTATATTAAAGTATTGTAGTAAAAAAACGTTAGGAATATGAGGGTTCTAATGTCACACTAATATGTCTGTATTTGGGTTTGCACATTACGTAATTGAGTGAAAAATCTACAATTCATAATTGATGGTGTTAATGTGCACAATATTAACAACATCTGGCAGTGTTAGTTACCTAAGCTAAATTTGGTTGATTACTGACAAATCGGGTGCATAAGTGGCCCACATCTTGCAGTCAGGGGGGGTCCACAGAGGTGCCATCATTCATTGTGGCAATTGGTCTAGTTGAAAGTAAAATCTGAAGCCCAGATTTCTGGGCTTAAATGATTTTAGTATCAGGGGTTACAGGTAATTAGTATATTCTTATATGCTTGACTATTTTTACTTAGGTGTGTATGATTACTCTTGTTGAAGGAGTCAAAAATTGGATTAAAATTAAGGACATATATGTGTGGTGACCATTGCGTTTATTACTGAGTTGAAATGAACAATCGCTGTGACAGGAATCAGCATTTGCCATTTTCCCTGTCTCTACACTACATTCTCACTCACACAGAGACTGACTGTTCCAGGTGTAAAGTGCAGGGTGGTTTGAAAAATAGCAGCTATTTTTAGAAGGTTATTGTTCCCGGGCTGAGATTGCGCCTCGCTTTGAGACATCCGGATGGTAGATGTTGTTGTGTTTGACTTTGGTTCTTTGAATGCACCAGGCCAAAGTCTGGTGCATTCAAATAAATGACTCCCAACTTAATTATGCCATTCTTTTAGTTTCCATTAAAAAAAACATCAACAAAAAGAAAGAAGCAGCAAGTGAGAGAACTGGGTCAGTCGGTTGAATAAAAACTCCATGGCCCTGGAGAAAAGAACTTAAGTAACCTGCCAATAGGAACTGCTATCCAGTGAACGGGCTGGCGGCGGGTGTAAGCACACATGGAGCAAATTTAGGGCAGGAAAAACTGTGTATTTCGAAGAAAAAAAAAACTAATTGCAATATTAGGACAATAAATATAAAACATGCTGGGGGAAAATTACATTTCAGTCTTTGTTCTAAATCATCTGTTTTTTTTTACCAGATGCTTTCTCTTGCAAAATCATACAGGGGAATAGCACTTAATTTAAAAAATGATTTAAAAGTTCATTTTATGATTTGACATTTACAAATTATATCTGCATTAGTTTTTAAGGTGATTTTTATTTTTTTATATATGTAAAATAAAATCTCAGGAAATCCCTAATCTGTATATTTACATGAATTGTTTAACTATTCATTGATCTCATGCCGGCTAGACAGGGACAGCCAAAGGGCCAGATTTGGCCCTGGGGCCCGTTATTGTACAGGTCTGCTTTATTTTCAAATTGATCTTGCTTTTATTCGGTATGCCAGGAAATAAATTTGGCAAATTATCAGATTGTGTTGTATATATTGAAGTTATTCAGTAAATAGGTAAGTTCTGCTTGCAATTTGTTGCTTTTGTTGCTTAGTAATTTAGATCCAAATTAGGTCCATAATCAAGATACGGTCCATAATCTTGGTATCTGATATGGTTAAGACAACTGCCCGTTCCTGCAGATTTATTCTGTACAACATCAGGAAAATCAGACCTTTCCTTAAAAAACAGGCTACTCAGCTGCTGGTCCAAGCCCTCATCCTATCCCAGTTCAACTATTGTGTTGCTTTGCTTGCCGGTCTACCAACTTCCACAATCAGGCCTCTAAAGCTGATTCAAAATTCTGTAGTCCGACTCGTGTTCAACCAACCAAAGCAAACTCATGTCACTCCACTACTCCTTGCTCATAATTGGCTTCCTGTAGCTGCTCGCATTCAGTTCAAGGCACTGGCTCTGACCTAAAGGACAATCCCTGGATCTATCCCTTCTTACCTTCAATCCATCTTTTGTAAATACATCCCAATTCGTTCACTGCGCTCTAGTGATGAATGTTGCCTGGTGATTCCAACCCACCAAGGCGTTAATTCACACTCAATTTCTTTCCCCACTGCTAAATGGAGGAATGAACTTCCCAACATAATTCTCATTCTCAGCATCTATAAGAAACTTCTCAAAAAACATCTTTTCCACTGACACTTGTTTTAAAAGACAAGATCTAGTAACCAGCAATTTTTGATAATCCTATAGTATAGTTGTTTTTTCTTAAACTACTGACTTGTGTTGCTCTCTCATTCGTAAGTCGCTTTGGATAAAAGTGTCTGCTAAATGTAAATGTACAAATGGGATTCACTGCTTATGTTTTATAGCTTATTAAATGTAGATATTTATGAACATAAAACATGATATGACTCAATACAACTATGATATGAAGTATGTGTGAACATTTTTTTTAGGTGTGGGATGATGAACTGGCGAGATCATCTGAAGAATGGGCTGAGACGTGTGTATGGGAACATGGACCTCAAGGTCTGCTTAATTACATCGGCCAAAACCTAGGAGTTCACTGGGGCAGGTGTGGATCTCACATATGCACAGTATAATCGGGGTAATATCATATTATACAAGTTCTGTGTATTCTAGATTTGGTCTCTTTTTAAAACGGCTGACATTCTCATTGTACGGTTCAGTGAAGCAGGTTTGTTGTCTTTCCTTTAGCTCCAAGCTAAAAGCCATTTTAAAAGCTATTCCTAAAATATAAATCAAAACATTCATTCTGTTATTTTCCAAATCACTTCATTTGAGTTGAGTTGGGCGAAAGGCAACCTGGGCGGGTCACCACCTGTCACAAGAAAGACATGCAGATTGTAGACACTGATTTAATTCAGTATTATACATTTACCTGACTTACATTCTGTGAATGGAAACCAAAACTCCCAGAGAAAACACACAGACATGGGGAGGACATACAAACTACTGGGTTTCATTTCTGAGGATAGTAGCCCAGTCCTCAATGACAATGACACACCGTGCCTTAATGCAAGCCAAAAAGAAAGCTTTTTTTCAGAACTGTTAGTCATGTGATCAAAAGGTTATTTCACGTTCAAAGAAACTGAGTTAAGAAATGTATTAATGATGAAAAGAATTAGAAGACAAGATAGTCCCTACTGCTCGATAAATGTTGAGTTAAATTGAGATGTGTTTTGTGAAAAATAGGGAATTTATAAAATGTAGTAGCATCACCATATATATATAGATACATATACATACGTGTTACATTTTAAGTTCTTTTGCAGGTATCGTCCTCCAACGTCCCACGTTCAGGCATGGTATGATGAGGTGAAGGATTTCTCCTTTCCATATCCTCAAGAGTGTAATCCTCACTGTCCATACAGATGCTCTGGACCAGTGTGCACACACTACACTCAGGTATCGGCATTATCATCATCATCATCATCATCATAATCCTCCATTTGTTTCTCATCTGTATCCTAATCAATACATTGGACAGATAACCTGTCAATTATAGGACAAGCCAAAGAAAAACAACATTCATGTATGGAGATACACTGATAGATGCACAAATAAACAATAGAAAAGTCACTTTTTCTTTGACTTAAACCCTAAATTCATGACCTAACCTTAAAACTGACGGCTCCACAATTCCTCCAACTGATTCGGTTTGTAATCTGTGTTTCTCGATTGACAATCATCTTAAACACTCTAATCAGAATCAGAATCAGAATCAGGCTTTATTGGCCAAGTATGCTTACACACTTAATCAGGTCACTAAAACTGCCCGTTCCGGCAGATTCATTCTGTATAACATCAGGAAAATCAGACCTTTTCCAACAGAACAGGCCACTCAGCTGCTGGTCCAAGCCCTCATTCTATCCAGACTGAATTATTATAATGCTTTGCTTGCCGGTCTCCCATCTTCCACAATCAGGTCTTTATAGTTGGTTTAAAACACTGCAGCCCGACTCGTGTTTAACTAGCCCAAGCAAGTAGTCACTCCATAACTCATCTCGCTCCATTGGCTTCCTATAGCTGCTCGCATTCACTACAAGGCACAGACTCAGGCCTACAGGTCAATCTCTGGATCTGATCCCTCTTACCTTCAGTCCATCTTTACTACAAACACTCCGACTTGTTCATTGTGCTCTAGTGATGAATGTCGCCTGGTGATTCCAACTCACCAGGGTGCTTATTCTCACTCCATTTCATTCAGCATGGCGAAATGGTGGAACGACCTTCCCAAAGCCCAACGTACATCCCGGACTTACTCAGCATCTTCGAAAAACCTTCTCAAAACACACCTCTTTCACACATACTTGCAAACATTTTTTTTTGATGATGCTACAGTGTAACTGATTGTTCCTAAACTACTGACTTGTGGTGTTATCTCGTTTGTACGTCGCTTTAAATAAATGTTGACTTAAAGACTCATAGAATTCTTTTTTTCAGCTTGTTTGGGCTACCAGCAATCGAATAGGCTGTGCAGTGAATGTTTGTTACAACATGAATGTTTGGGGGCAAATCTGGACAAAAGCAGTTTATTTAGTCTGTAATTATTCACCAAAGTAAGTAACGTTTTTGAAATGTTTTTGTAAAAATCCATTATTATGTTTATGTTTAAAAAATGTTTGTGTGTGTGTGTGTGTGTGTGTATGTGTGTGTGTGTGTGTGTGTGTGTGTGTGTGTGTGTGTATGTGTGTGTGTGTGTGTGTGTGTGTGTGTGTGTGTGTGTGTGTGTGTGTGTGTGTGTGTGTGTGTGTGTGTGTGTGTGCAGAGGGAACTGGTGGGGTAGCGGACCATATCAACATGGGACTCCGTGCTCAGCCTGCCCACCCAGCTATGGAGGCAGGTGCAAAGATAACCTCTGCTATAAAGGTACAGATTTATTAACATTACTGAGGTCCATAGTTGTTTGCATTAATGCATTAATACATAATATAACCATAATCAACTGTTTATGGCCACCTGACCATCATATCTAATTAAAATTAACAGCATTAATTACGTCTTTACCTCCTCCATACAGTTTATTGTACTTTTATAGGAGACAGCTGGTGTGGGTAACCCCATAATTCCCCACACAAGGCTAAGAGGAAATTATTTTTAAAGCTTTGTTTTGTATGGTAGCTTGTGTATTTTCACATTTGTGGAACAATCCGTAAATGTTAATTTAAAGGAGGCACCCTATATTTGTTACAATAGGGCTTTTGACTCTGTGTTGGCCACATGAATGAAATAAAAATTGTCAGGGACATGAATCTAAAAGCAGCATTTTTGTTTAAGCAAATGGTCTTGGAGCAGCAATGAAACTAAAGGCTTGGGGAAAAAACATTAAAATAAGTTGGAGTTCCTTTACTGATTAGGGTTGAGGCCACTGCGTGACATCATTACGTTCACCAGACAGCCTGGCAGTGTACACATGAAATTTAGTTGAATATACAAATGATTTTGTACCAGCTTTTGCAGTACATGTTTAATTTTTGTAATTTATGTGTTTCCTAATTGTTTGGAATCACATGAATTAGTCATTTATTATCTTCTGCCTAATCCTCTATGAGGGTCACAGGGGGAGGAGAGGGGTCTCCATCCAGGAGAGAGGGTCCCCATCCAGGAGAGAACGTCTCAGGCGCTGGGCAGAAACACCCAGGACAGAGCACCAAAGTATCGCTGAGCACACACTTAATTACACAACCACACACACACAAACATACACTATATGGGGCAATTAAGAGCATTCAATTTACCTTAAATCCATGTTTTTTGGAATGTGGAGGGGAAAACTGGAGAACCTGGAGGAAACCCACGCAGACACGGGGTGAACATGGAAACTCAACCCAGATCGGGATTCAAATCTGGGTATCTCCAGCGCTGAGAGGCAAACCACTAAGCCACAGATACAAAAACTGTATCTGCCCAGCGTCCAAGACGTTGATGATTCTTTACATCAACCCAATAAAGTTTATCTTCATGACTGAGAGAGCTGCCCGAATGCTTTTGACTTAATTGTATAATGAAACATTGTGTTTATTGTAATCTCTTTGGACTTTAAGACCAAAATACTTTGTTTTATAGAGGACAGTAGTTATCATGTGGAGACAGAGGAAGATAACTATGTGGAACCGGAATCTTCAGTAACAACCTGGCGCCCTGATACGCCCTCATACTCACACAGCAGCACCGTCATCAGTACTGAACAAATGTGTAAGCAACATCTGGATAACATTTTTTGAGTTGTTATTATTTTGTTGCTGTGACAAAGTATGTTGTTTTAATTGTTTTATATTACATTTACATTTGGTCATTTAACATACGCTTTAATTCAAAGCAACCTACAAGTATCCCGAATTGTTAGTATGGGTCAGAACACAGTGTTGAATACAGAATTCCTGCAGCAATATGGGTTAAGGGCCTTGCTCAAAGACCAACGGTGATATTTGTGGACTTGCGATTTAAACCCACAACCCTTGGATTGCTAGTCTAACACTCTAACACTGAGCTACCACACCCCATTTTTAATTATACTATTTTTTAACAGCACAACTTGTGACATGTGACACCAAGCTGCGAGATCAGTGTAAAGGAACAACATGCAACAGGTACACAACTCAAAATGTAATTTAAAAATCTGCAAAAAAAACTTACTTTGTGCATGAAACGACAATTTGCACATAAATGTGTTTAAAGATTTAGAGTCTGGTTTTCTTTACAAGCAGATTTCTGTGGCTATTTCTATCTGTGTAGGTATGAATGCCCTGCAGGATGTTTGAACAGCATCTCTAAAGTCAGCGGAACTGTATTTTATGACATGGTAAAAATTGTTTTAATATTACTATTACTTTTTGAATATGTTATTAATATTATAAATAATAGTGGTATATCATTAGTTTTAAGATTTACGCATTAAAATAAATGTATACATTTTTTTTTTAATATGTTTGCAGTTTTATTTAGTTGGTTCTTTATTCCTAACGCAGTATTGAAAAATGAAATATTCAGTTTCTTGTCTTATGTAACTACTTTTATTTTCACTTTAACAGTTTTTTTGAAATGTTTTCAAGCTTTTAAAAAAAAAAATTCTGAATAATCATACACGCTATACATGCTTCTATCAATATGGCGTCATTCTACAACAGCAATCGAGTATCTGCAGAGCAGGAATCCATTACGGTGTGATTGATAACGATGGAGGCTGGCTGGACATCACACGGGTGGGCAGGAAAAACTTCTTCATCAAATCATATAAAAACGGAGTTCAGTCTGTTGGGTGAGTAGTAAAACCAATACTAAGACTGTAATACTGTTAATCTGATAATTGGATCTGATGAACATTTGATTACAGGAAATACCAGAGTGCCAATGCCTTTACAGTGTCTAAAGTTATAGGTATGATGATCTTCATTTTCTTTGCCTTATTTATACAATTGTTGTATATATTCATCACTTCTCCATTTTCTTGTGGATTATGCCAGTAAAAGTGATCACATGTGATACTACAGTGGCTACATTATGTCCATATGAAATCCATACAAGACATTGTCCCAGGTGAGCTATACCTGCATTTTAAATTAAATTATATATGCCAATAATGCACTGTATTAATAAAATAATTGAATGATTTTTATAGCAATGTGGGAAGGTTTAAAATTAAAGATCCCTTTATCTGAACATTACATATGTCTATAGCTCAGCCTTCATAGAGCAAAAAGGCAAAGAAAGAATGTAAATGGGTCACCAACAGGGCAGACAAACAGACAAGCATAAACTTACTAGAAATATTATGCTAAATATGTATATTATATCTTTCTTTCAGGATCTACTGTCCTCAAAACTGTCTGCAAGAACACCAGGTCTCCAAAGTCATTGGAACTCAAATCTACTCAGATGT